>OY757313.1:2545325-2667059 GCA_963583905.1 Stenurella melanura | reverse complement strand
TATAACCGCATTTGCTGTTTTTTCTTTAAATTATGGTGATGTAATATAATATCAATGACATTATTTTATTAGATAAACCAAAATAAATGGCCATCGACCGAAATCCGTCGGCCAGTTTACAAATATTGTTTGTAGGTTCATTAACATTTTATTGTAGTTATAGTTTTCTTAAAAAAGAAAAAGAAAAATCACAAACTTATATCTTCAAATAACAAACTAAAGTGAACATTATACTATTCTCCGATTTATTGAACATATTATATAATTGTTGCACATTCTGTGGGATATTCTTCGCAGTTTTTTTTGCAAATAATATTAGCTTTAGACATAGAGGTCCTCTAACCCGTCACTGTCGACTTAATAGACATCTAAATCTAATGGGTCTGACAGAGGACGCAACATGCAGATTTTACCAAGAGGAAACCTCAGTCCATGTGTTGTGCCATTGTGAAAGCCTTGCTAAACTGAGATTCCAACTACTTGGGTGAGGAAAAAACAAGAGCTGATAGCTACACTAAGGAGCCCTTATCGACGCTGTGGAATTTGATACAAAGGACAAAGTCGGATAAGAAGCTCTAAGGAAAACAAACAGGAGCACCACAACAGATCCATGGGGGTCGCTGTGGTCAAGGCCAATCAGCCAGCTCCTCCTTCTTAATCTAATCTAGCTTTAGACATTTTTTTATTTAACTACGAAATATTAAATAGGAAAAGATTTTTAAATTTAAATAATTAATAACTTTTTTATTTACTGCTTTATTTTGTTCAGAAACAATAGGGCTCTTCCTCTAGCTAACACTTTTTACACAATTTATTCTTCAAGTTTCAATACAATCGAACTTTTCTTTCTTAAGTTGTCAGTTATTAAATCAAAGTTATCAAATCAGTTATCAATTATCAAATGTAAGGTAAATATTCTTACACTTCAAAGGGTTGTCAGGTCGCAACAAGGGACTCAAACGTACGCCAAAATTTCAAGTCAATCTGACCACAAACAAACTTTTGCAGCCATTTGAAAATTACCTTTTTTCACAACCCAAATAATTTTTGTTTATAATTTTTTTTGAGAAAAACCGTTGTATATTTTTTTGGCATCCCTCCTTCGTGCGCCAAAAAAGAAATCATTATAAAAAGTACATACAATGAACATATTTTCACATTTAAGTTGTGAGGCCTCGTTTTTTTCCCACATTTCCGACATCCCCTGACAGCCTCGTCCCTCGCAAAGATGACCTAGTATAAAATGGAGTCCCACTGTTTTCCCTAAAAAGGCGCGTGTTGGGACTCATATGGTAGCTCCAGGACTAGAAAGAATCGAGTCTATACAACCATAGTAGTATGTCTTTGACGTATTACTGTCGAGCGAATGTCTTATTTGTAAAATTGCAAATTTTTTACTAACTGCTTATTACATTGTCAGTTTTATTTCGTCGAGATAGATGTTTATACACTAAAATTCCTAAAAATTGTACACAATAATTTTGTCAAATAAAATTTTTCATTAACTCTAACCATTACACTTAAATCAGTTTTCTGACCAAATTTTTTTATAAATTTAGTACCAGTTCATTTTAATTACACCACAATGAAATTTCTTTTACGCATTTTGTAGCATTTCTACTACGTATATTAATATTTTCGGCAGTAATAATTTCCGAAGTATCATCAGCAAAAGAGGTTAAAAGATTACTGCCCTTAACATTATCAACAATGGCGTTAATACAAATTAAGAATAATAATAGACCTAGTACACTTCCTTGAGGTACTTTATTATACAAAAAATATTTTTTGTTATGGCGATGATGATGATGGTTGCTAAAGATGGGAATATTAATTTGAATTACTAGTACACAGTACACAGTAATTTCTTGTTTTTTCATGGTAAACAATATTAATCGTATAATTATCTGCAAAAAACCCAAAGTAAAATGTTCAATAATTAGGAAAGTTGAAATAAAATACATAATTCTTAAACACCAGATTTCCATTAAACCCTCATGCATATCTAATGACTGCTCCATCTTCATAACAAATCTTGAAATTTGTAATTTTAATTGTCATTGCCCATTCTACCAATGACTTCAATTGTTTGACACGATCAAACAACTACGACGTTTTCGGTAGAAGCTATTAAACTTGTGTAAGAGCTATTGTTTGTATTTCATACGTGGAACAGTTGTGTTTAGTGTTATTAATGCTACAAATTATTTATTTTTAATTAAAAGTAGTGGCCTATACAGGGTGTCCTGAATTGCATATGCCAAACTTTGTGATACAACTTTTCAAAATAAGAAAAAAAGTTCCTATAAACATGGGTCGGGAAGTGATTAGTTTCCGAGATACAGGGTGTTCAAAATTCTCTTGAAAATGCTTTTTTATGAATATTTTCGAAACGTCTAAAGATAAACAAATGATAATTTGCACAGGAATTGAACTTTTTTTGCCTTTTAAGAAAAAATTACAACTATGTACGAAAATCATTCAGCAGCGGGTGAAACTGAGGGGGGGGGGGCTAGGTACAATTAAGCCCCAATTTTATTGTGTAACACTTTTAAATTAATTTATGAGCAGAACTTAAAAATTTGAATTTTCTACATAAAAACAGTCTCTTGTGTTTTTTCTCTAAAATTATCAGTTTTTGAGTAAATCTTATCTGAACTTTATTAATTAGTAATCATTATTACCAGCATTCCTGGTATGCAGGAGTGTCCCGTGATTGTAATGTTTGTAACAAAATAATCTAGCATGCAATGCCAGAATGACAATAATGACATTGTTGTTTTTTGGTTTTCTGTAGTTCATTGTTCTGTAGTTTTATTATTTCCTTTTGGAAAAAGTGTTCTGTTGAAAAGTAAAAAATGGTCATGTTTAGTAATGTGGAGTACGCGGATATTCATTTTATTTATGGATATTGTAATGGAAACGCGAATGCCGCGGTACGCGAATATCGCAGAAGATTTCCTAATAGAAGGAAACCATCTAAAGATGTTTTTATTCGAACCCACCTAGAAATTAGAAATGTGACTTAAAAGAGGTCCAAGAAATGAAGAACGGTAAGATGGGCGATTAAAAAACATAATTTTGGCCAAATTTAACAATAATAATAAATTAAGTATCAGAACAGCTGCGTGCGCAAGCTGTGCATGTTTCCAAAAACAACGTTTTTCGGATTCTGAAAAAAGACCACAGAAAAGCTTTTCGAATGCAGCCAGCCCAAAGCATTCAACCAGGTGATTCCGAAAGGCATACCAATTTTTGTAATTGGTTTATAAATGTCATGGAACAAGATAACGATTTCGGTAGTAAAATTATTTGGACTGATGAAGCTACCTTTAGCCATAATGAATCAGTTAATTTTAATAATTTAAGAATCTGGGCTCATCAGAATACTCATATAATTCGCCCTAGGGCATTTCAACAGGAATTTAGCGTTAATGTATGGTGTGGTATTATAAATGGGACTTTTTGTGGGCCCCACATCCTTCCTCCCCGTTTAAATGGACCATTGTGATTTTTTAAATAACCATTTTTTTCAATATCTCGAGGATATTCCTCTTAATTTAAGAAATGAATGCTGGTTTCAAATGGACGGAGCTCCTGCACATTTTGCTGTTGAGAACCGTTTGTGGGTAAACAATAATTATCCTGAATGGTAGATCGGTCGATTAGGTGCAAGAGCCTGGCCACCCTGTTCACTGGATTTAACTCTAGTCTGGGGCTATTAAAAAGACACAGTCTACGCAATTTCTGTAAACATGAGAAAAGAGTTAATAGAAAGAATTCCCGAAGAATGTGAAAATTTGCGGGCTAATCCAGATTTCATTCGTAAAGCTACATACTCTGTAAGACGCAGATGTCAAAAATGTGTTGAAACTGGCGGAATGCACTTTGAACAACTCTTGTAATTTGTAATTTACCTTACTTTAATCTAATTCATTGTTGTCTAATAAAAAATAATGTGATCAAATTTTGTTTTACTGTCATTGTTTTTCTGTTCTGCTAAAATTATTCATAAAAAACTATTCCCTAATAAAGTTCAAATAAATTATACTTAGCCCCCCCCCCCAGTTGCACCCGCTCCTGAATGGTTTTCGTACACAGTTGTCATTTTTTCCTAAAAAGCATAAAAAGTTAAAGTGTAAATTATCATTTGTTTATCTTTAGACGTTTCGACTATATTCATAAAAAAACATTTTCAGGAGAATTACTTGAACTAACTTTAATCGGAAACTAGTCACTTCCCGACTCATGTTTATAGGAACTTTTTTTCTTATTTTGAAAAGTTGTATTACTTAGTGTAGTTTGGCCTATGCAATTCGGGAACCCTGTATTATGTCGTAGATGCGACGGGTGGCTCAGGAAGTGGCTTAAACAAATTCGTAACTTGGCTAGAGCCAGTATTCATTATTATGTCATTAAATCAGCCCTAAAAGTACTCATGATGCAAGTCATGAAGAAACACACACTGAATGTAGCCAATGCGCCGTAAATAAAATTGTGTCAAAATTGGTAGTTGGGTATTTTGGAAGTAGCAGAAAAAATTTAATTCAGAGGTCCAAGATCTGCGCTAGGGAGAACGGACATAGAATGTACTGGGAGTCGGTAAAAATTTTAACAAATGAGGCAGATAGCAAAAAAAAATTAAAGAATCCGCGGTAATATTGAGGATAGATGCGTGGCGAATTGTTCCGTAGATGTCTGTACAACTTGGTTGCCAATGTTAAAAGAAAAACTTCACAAACTTAACACTGTATAAAATTTTTAAAAACTGTTAACTATATCAAAAGATCTATGTAAATAGTAAGTATCTATGGATATTGAATATAACAAACATTCTTAGAGCTGTGTATTTATCATACACAGCAAAAAAGATTTTTCAAAAAGCGTTGAAAAAGGAAACATATTAGATTTCTGAAACGTCGGCGAAATATTTAATTTCAAGTTTTTATACTTATTTGTGTTATTTATTTTAAAGAGCAACTTCTAACTGATCCCTTGGCGTAAAAGTAACAGGGGTAGAGGTTATTTACCAGTAACATACTGGTTAATTGTGATATTTTGTAGATTCCCCAAGCACCACTTTAAAAAAATACATGTGGCAGGAAGTCCCAAAGAATTGGAAAAGAAAAAAAATGATGTTAGTTCAATGTTACCTCCTCTTCGAGTGAGTCTTTATAGTAAACTGATCATATTAACTTTGGATATTATGAAATTTCCTAAATAAATACATATTGTAATACTTGCATAAAAATCTTTACAGCGCCAACCCTGATTTTCACGTCGCCGAGATCAAATTCCCGAGGTCTGCAAGTGACACTCTGAATTCAAATTGGCAATTACAACTCTCTATGATAATTGTGCTTATAAGGAATGTGAATGTTGTTTTTAATTAGCAGGAATTCGCTAACTATGGCCTATTCAATAATTAAATCGATATCCTGGACTACTGGAGTTATTTGTATGGTTTTTGTTCCGTTGAAAATAAACAGCATATTTGCTATTTGAAAATAAACACCGACGATGTTGTAAAAGTAGTAAAAGCATCGCTGGATGGAGAACAAAATTGGTAACTAACAAAGAGTGAGTGACCCAAAAAACAAACCAAGAAGCCTGTGTTTCGTCACCCTCCAATCTGGATGGACTTGAATTGTATGCTAAATGATAGTTCAGATAATGTTTCTACAAAAACTTTCTCAGAATGTTTCAAATTTAGCGTACCTTTCGTTACCAAAATATAAGGGATAGAAGTTGATATTTATATCTATATGTAATTGATGCACTGAGGGTTAAGTGGAAGAGACAAATTTCGCCCTCTAAAATAAAGACGTTTATTAATATTGTTATTATACAGGGTGTAATTAGTTTCATGTCATTAAAAAAAATTATAGCAGAGACCGACTAGAAAAACAAAAAACCGATATGACTTTTTTTCTCTAGAGGCACTTTGAAAAGCTGACCTAGGTTTAAATATTGAATATTAAGGTAGGAAATATTTAAGGGTCAATGGATGTTATAGTTATAGTTCCGAATATTAGAAATAATATAAAACTGTACTACCCAACTTGTGTTCCCGCCTGAAGATGTGCGGCACTTTGATGGGAATACTTGTACCGAACTTTCTATACCACTAATCATGAAAATGTAAATAATTCCTTCTCTTTCGGCACAACGCAAGATTAGCATGGCCGCAGGGGTTTAAATAGGATTTGTTTACATGTGTTTTTTAATTTGGAACAAAGCTATTATAGCTTTTATTGTCGTTTATAAGAATTTATAAAATTTAAAAGTGGTTTATTAACATTTGTAACATTGTGTTAAAAGCTTAAAAAATTAGTAATTATTTTATGAAATTGGAAAACGAACAGTTAGACGTCTGAGATACGATGATAGAAAATAGTTGTGTTTTTTAAGTTGAGAAAAATTTTGATTTTTTTACCGAATTGAGCGGATAATTTTCCCAATCAGGTATCGAAAAGTAAAACGAGAGTCTCTGGTCTCTATAAAAATCAATGTAAACAATAATAAACAGATCAAAACAAGACAGCAAATACTAATAATAATAATAAAAATAATCATATCTTTAATGCCCAATAGATAACACCCAATAACTGAACAATTCTTTTGAATTTTTTACAAAAATTGTTTGAAATAACCTCCATCTCCACGTATACACATTTCGGCACGTCGAACTAAGGACATACGCACTCCGTTCAACACATTTGGTAAATTAGGATCATTTTATATGGTTTCTATGCACATTAAAATACGTTGTTGCAATTGTTCCAAAGTGTCAATTGGATCACGGTAAACTAGAGATTTAAAATGCCCCCAAAAATAAAAGTCCATCGGATTTAAGTCGAGCGATCTAGCGGGCCGTGGTACTGGTCCGTCGCGTCTAATCCATCGTCGACGAAACTTTCTATTCAAAAAATTTCGAACAGTCAGACTAAAATGGACTGGCGCGCCATCGTCCAAATACCACATACTTCTACGCGTAGCCAAAGTTACACCTTCCAGCAAATTTTGCAATGTTTGTTGCTAAAAATGTAAGTATACATCAGCATTCAATCTGGCGGGTAATTGTATAGGTCCAATTATTTCATTACCGCAAATTCCTGCCCACAAATTGGCGCTGAACTGTCGTTGAAAATGCACAAGTACACGTGGATTTTCGTCTGCCCAATAGTGCATATTTTTAAAATTAAACACTCCATTTCTGGTAAAATACGACTCATCGGAGAAACACAGAACGTTTAAAAAATCTTCATGTGCCGAGTGTTTTCTTAAAATCCACCTATAAAATTGCATACGCTCTGCAAAATCTTAAGGTTCTAGCGCTTGGACACGTTGATAGTGATAGGGATGTAAGTTCATATCTCTCAATGTCCTCCATACCACAAGATGGAATACTCCCACACGGTTCGCGATGTCGCGGGTGCTTAAAGTTGGATCCTCTTCTTCAAATTCCAAAATTTTAACCTCTGCGTCAATTACCATTTCTTCGCGTTGTGGACCTCGTTCTCCTCCATGTCCATCGAGACGACCTGTTTCTCAAAGACGCTGGTCAATACTAACAAATGTACGAGCACGATGACGATAAAGCTCTTCCGCACCAGCTGCATTTCCACCACTTTCTCCATACATCAAATACATATTCGCGAGCTCTGGATAAGTGTAATCTCCCATAATGGCCAAAATCTGCGTTTTAAAACACCACACTAAACTGTGAATTAACGATATCAATAAAGAAAATGAAAAGAAAAAGAACGAGAAGTAGTGTCTTACGTAACCAAGTACTAATGACTTGAACGATAAGTCAATAAAATAAATCTTAACATAAGTTGCACAAAATTCAAAAAGAATAAAAGCAACAGACAAAACCGAGGAACGGGTAGGTCGCATCGTGTGTACGTTGTTTGCCAAGTAAGGACACAAACTGAAATTATTACCTGAGTTTATTACAAGGGAGAGTATAACACGTGTAATAAGATAAATTGGCCGCGAAGAAGCAAAAAACATGGGTGTCCTCTGTCAGTCGCTTTTAACTGCTTTGTCGGCATGCTTTTCATGTGCGACAAGATGCGAGACAATAAAGCCTATCCCAATATGCCAGCAGTTCTAAAACTATGTTATTAAGTATTTTGGAAATTTTTGTTTATTTTTTTTCTCCAAAACTATGAGCTTTAGACCCCATGTTAAAGTTTTTTTGTTTGTCTTGTCGTTCCCTGCCACCAGTTTTTTTTTAATAACATGAAACTAATTACACCAATTGAAGGTAGACCATCGCATAGTTTTCACGCCATAATTCCGAGGTTATAGCTGATAGCAAGAAACGTTTGACACAAAAGTTGTAAGGGTGTTATAGGGCTGGTGACTAAGGCGGGTTCTATTGTAAAAGTCAAATTAACATACTAAAACAAAAGTTCTCAAAATTTTTACCACCTTGGGGTAGGCAATTTTAACTAATATAATAGTAAAATTCTACAAGCAATTACTTCTACATACTGAAGTGCTAACATAGCACCAAGATGGTTTCGTTTAAAGAGACTTGAGTGGGAAATCTGGATGCGGAAGTAGTGATTTCTTAGATAGCGATTTTTTTCACTGATTTCTATTATTTCATAAATTTTTATTATCTTTTTCTTGAAAGCGATTCAAAATTTTCCAAAAATGTTTTTGAAAACAAACGTTTCTGCTCGCCGATGCTACATCTGTTAGATTTTAGACAATTAACATGTACGTACACAAAAGCAAACATAATTTAAGTGGGTAATAATAAATTTTAAAATATTAACACTTTCTTATTTAATTATAATATTTATCTTGTTTTATGGCCACGGGAAATTGCTGTTTAAAATTTACATTTTTAGTACCAGTCGCACGATCGAGCATTAATTTAAATATTTAACAATAGTCTTCGTCAGATCTGCCTACACATTTTCTCTAGGTCTTCACATCGATTACCTTTTTGTTTTCGGATTATACAGGGTGTTTGGTGCATCGTATGCCAAATGGAAATGGCCGACAGAAAGGGTTATCTGCTATCCTTTCAGGCCCCTTAATACTTCCCATGCCCTGCTGGATTTTTCATATCGACCTTTTATCTTTTTAATGAAAAAAATCCCAAATTCTACACTTAAATTCAAATTATAAAAAAAGTATTAGGCGTAGACTGCGAATTTAATTTTTATTTTGATGTGTATTGTTGAAGGGTTCTTTTAAATCCAAAATTACTAGCATTAGTCATCTAGTTGTTTTTTTATTCACTCGCAAACTTTCGGAATAGGTAAAATTTAAACTTAGACTTTACATGGCTATAAAAAAAAACTCAGAGCAACCGGGATCTTTCAACTCCCTCAAAAATTATCTAGTCTATCCTCTTGCTAGTGATGTGCCACATGTCATAAAAATCTTTTAATAACTTCGTGAATTCGCTAAATTAATGAATCGGGTCACATAAGGCTAATATTCAAAATTCCGAATAAAAAATTATTTTTGCTTAAATTATGCATGGGAAACAGGTAAAATCTGTTCTCTTACTCTTGCGAAGTAAAATCTATCTTCTATCTCTTTCTGTTCATTGGTTTTCTTGAAATAAAGAAACAGTTACATTTTTATCATTTATTAAAAAAATTTAAAAATCTTGCTCAAAGTATTGGTCTCTGATGCGAATGCACGCCCGACATCTGCTTCGTATTTCGACAGTTGTTGTATGAAGTCGTATTTCTTCCCTAATTGTACCGAAAGCCGTTTCTATGAGTTGGACAAGAGGACAAGTTCCTCCCTAGTCGCAACCTCCGTCGCGTACACGAGCTCTTTGGCACGACCTCGGACATAAAATCCAACGGAGTTAGGTCTGGGGAACGTGGAGGCCATTGAATAGGGCCATCCCGCTCAATCTACGCATACGCCTATAGTTTTTCAAAATGACGGCTGTCCCGCGCACTGGCGATTTATTGTAAGACAATATCTAGACAATGTGTTCCCAAATGCGTGGATTGGGCGGGATGGCCCTATTCAATGGCCTCCACGTTCCCCCGACCTAACTACGTTGGATTTTTATGTCTGGGGACGTGCCAAAGAGCTCGCGTACACGACGGAGGTTGCGACTAGGGAGGAACTTGTCCCCTTGTCGAACGCATAGAAATGGCTTTCGGTACAATTAGGCAGGAAATACGACTTCATACAACAACTGTCGAAATACGAAGCAGATGTCGGGCCTGCATTCGCAACAGAGACCAATACTTTGAGCAAGATTTTTAAATTTGTTTAATAAATGATAAAAATATAACTGTTTCTTTATTTCAAGAAAACCAATGAACAGAAAGAGAGAGAAGATAGATTTTACTTCGAAAGAGTGAGATAACAGATTTTACCTGTTTGCCATGCATAATTTAAGCAAATATAATTTTTTATTCGAAATTTTGAATATTAGCCTTATGTGACCCGATTCATTAATTTAGCGAATTCACGAAGTTATTAAAAGATTTTTATGACATGTGGCACATCATTAGCAAGAGGATAGACTAGAGAATTTTTGAGGGAGTTCGAAGATCACGGTTGCTCTGAGTTTTTTTTTATAGCCGTCTAAAGTCTAAGTTTAAATTTAAATTTGACCTATTCCGAAAGTTTGCGAGTGAATAAAAAAGCAACTAGATGACTAATGCCAGTAATTTGGATTTAAAAGAACCCTTCAACAATACACATCAAAATAAAAATGAAATTCGCAGTCTACGCCTCATACTTTTTTTATAATTTGAACTTAAATGTAGAATTTGGGATTTTTTTTATTAAAAAGATAGAAGGTCGATATGAAAAATCCCGCAAGGCATGGGAAGTGTTAAGGGGCCTGAAAGGATAGCAGATAACCCTTTCTGTCGGCCATTTCAATTTGGCACACGATGCACCAAACACCCTGTATATTACTTATGCTTTTGAAGACAATTCAAAATTTATATGCTTCTTCCTTTAATATTTTCACATATATTTTAGGAAAAAAAATCATAACATACTTTCCTTAACTGCAACCTACTGGTATATAAATATAAGAATATGATATATAGATATAGATACATATAATAAAATGCAGTATCGCTTCCAACTAGTACATAATTACAGGAAGTAACACAATTGATTTACATATCTACTCATAAATTATCAATAATTAAGAAACTCCTGTAATAATTTAACACTTCTTTCTTTAATGCTAGCATGTCGTTATATTACGGTTTTTTCTCGAGAACTTCTTCAGGATGTGCATTTTTAACGTCAAATAAATGTCGAAAAATTCTTAACTACATACAGGGTGTCCCAATAAAAACTTCCATGCCGGATATATTCTAAACGAATAGCGATATTTTAATTCTGTAAAAGAGAATTTGTAGGTCATAAAGAGAGCTTCATTTTTGAATATAAATTGTGTTTTTAATATATCAGTATATAGATGGCGCTGTACTCTAACGAAATATTTCGATGGGAGAAACTTTGAAATGGGGTTTATGTGACAGAAAATGCATTTCTAAGCAGATTGTGTTCCAAAAAAATACCATAAAACTAACCGTTTTCGAGATATTTGAGTTCAAATGGTGGCATTTCCCAATCTTGAATAATTGTAATCTTTTCAACATTTCAGTCCTTTAAGCGGCACAATCTGTATTAAATTTACAAATTTTAGAAGAAAATATTTAAAGAATTTTTCATATCTTATGAATTAAATATATTTGAAGTAACCCTTGGAAAAAAAACTAAAAATAGTATTTATCATATAATAAAATTCAAACATTTAAGCAATACAAAAACAATTACGAACGTAAAACAATTTTTACGAACTAATGAAATTAAAATAACTATTTTAATAGGTATTCAAAATTGTTGCCATTTTCATTAACACACATCGTAAACCAATTAATTAGTTCAGATTTATAAAGTTTTAATAATGTATGCCGATTAATGGCGGCAACACTAGCATACATTCTCTAGCAGATCTGCCATGTCTTCTATTGGTTCTTTGTACATTTCACTTTTTAAAACACCCCATAAATAAAAGTCTAATGTAGTAATGTAAGGAGATCGAGCGGGCCTTCTAAGTACTCCATTGGTACCAATCCATCTTCCTGGGTATGTTTAATTTAAATAATTAACAACGTTGTAATGATTATGTGGGCCTCATCCACCAACGATTCTCTTGAGACCAGTAATGACAATTATGTGTTGTGATTACTCCATTGTTGTCGAATCGACTTTCATCACTCCACACAATTGTATCTAAAAAATTTGGATTTTCTTCTAAGGGCCGGTACTTTCACTTAAGTATAAATATACTTTATCCGGCGGATAACTATCTGAAGGATAAGATAACCAGAGCTTGCTATCTGTAGGATATCTTGCATCCGTACTTTCATTCAAGTAATACCCTCGGTTAACAATTCGTTGGATCTGATTCTAGATATTTATCAGAGTCAATGTCGCCAACTTAAGATGCGTTAAAGGAAGAGAAATATGCAAAAGTCATATGAGTTGAACAAAAATAAAATAAACTCCCTATTACTGATTGCCTCTTATGACATTTGAGTCATTTTGATAGTTTATCGTTATTATTTATTATACATTAGTGATTATACCTTAGTCTGATTTTTTGTGTCTAATAGTTGTAATATAAACATAACAGTAGCTTTTGAGAAACGAAATCTGTTAAAAAACTCAGCATCATTCCAATAATTAAAATGGTCAATTCTTGGTCTCAAGTTGTATTCTTGTTCGGGATATATATCTTCAATAAGATCAATTAAGTAACCGTCTGGGTCATTGAGTAGATCAAAATCATCAAAAATATCCATTCTATATAAAAAGAAAACCTAATGCTATAATTATCATAATTATAATTTTTCTGATGATATTTATCTATTACTATTTAAAAAACCCTACCTAAAATCTTATTGAAGACAGCAAAACAAATTTCAAAAGTTTGGTTTGAAAGCAGACAATCTTAAAGTTACGACAACAGAATAGCACTGACAACAGCGACAGTTGTCAATCAGAGCGCAGTCTCATTGGCGGAGCTTCTTTTATCCAATAGATAAAAGCCTTAATCGTCGGTCTGGGTACCGAATAGTTTATCCTAGGAATAAGCATATTTATCTGACGGATATCACTATTTGTAGGTGAAAGTACCGATTTTTTGCTTATCTTCTAGATAAGACTTATTCTAAAGAATAAATGTCGCTATCTATAGATGAAAGTACCGGCCCTTAGAGAATTGAGAATTGCGCCAAAAAATCTAATCTCCGCTCATTGTCCCCTGGAATCAAATGATAAACTAAATGAACTTTATATGGAAAAATTTTGTTTGTTTTAAGAATTCTGTGGTAGGTGGAACGTGCAATATTTGTTTCTTCCGTCAACTTGCTTACTGACATGTTTAGGTTATTTTCTACTTGTAATACCAATGCAATATTTTCATCAGTTGCAGTTCTTTTTCTTCTTGTTGTTTTTGGTTTCTTAAAACCTCCATAATTCTTCAAACTAGAACACAAATTTACAAAAGTTTTCCGATCTGGTAGAGGTCTGTCAGGAAAACGTATTTCATATAAACTTACAGCTCTTGAAGCATTTTTACGACATTCCCCATAAATTAAAATCATGTTTAATGTATCTTCATTTTTATGAGAAACCATATTTAATAATAAATATTCACAAAGAAAACAATAATTAGGTACAATAATACAGTTCTATTGACACACCAATAAACAAAATGTGATTGAAATTGAGAAATGTCAAAATTATTATTCCAAAAGTAACTTTAATTATATTTAATTTATAAGGCATAAGGGTTATTATACTCACTAGATATCAAATATTTTTATTTATAATCTAACCTAATAACAAAGCAAGTATATGAAAAATTCTTTAAATATTTTCTTCTAAAATTTGTAAATTAAATACAGATTGTCCCACTTAAAGGGCTGAATTATTCAATATTAGTAAATGTCAACATTTGGACTCAGATATCTCGAAAACGGTTAGTTTTATGGTATCTTTTTAGAGGATAATCTGCTTAGAAATGCATTTTCTTTCACATAAACTCCATTTCAAGGTTTCTCCCATCGAAATATTTCTTTAGAGCACAGCGCCATCTATATACTGATATATTAAAAAAACAATCATATTCAAAAATGAAGCTCTCTTTATGCTCTACAAATTGGTTTTTACAGAATTAAAATATCTCTATTCGTTTAGAATATATCCCAGCCTGGGAGTTTTTATTGGGACACCCTGTATACAGGGTAAACTTAAATAATATTTTTCTTTCGCTTATTCCAATATAAAGTATTTTCAGATGCTTTGCAAACATCTCGAAACATACTTTTCCAAAATTTGGAATGATTTCTATAACGGCACATTTTTCTGTTAGTTTTAAATTTTTCTTGCAGTACCAGCAGCATACAAATGAATATTGAAGTTCAACTTTTGTTAAAAAATTTTCAAAATATCGAATTTTTATAGTTGATAAATAAAAAGATGGATAGATTTTATTGATTATAAAGTTATTGACTATATTGAGTCTGGTGAATGACTTGTTGGCATTTTTTGCGACCTTAGCAGGGCGTTTGATTACGTAAACCATAATAAACTTATGAATAAATTGCCAAGCTGTAGTATCAGGGGTGTTGCTCTCTATTGGATCCGTTCATTTCTGAATAACAGAATCCTATACGTTAGTGTGACATTCCGTACAGTAGGAACAATAAGTAAATTCAATCCCGAGTATGGTGAAGTTAAAACCGGGGTTTCACAAGGTTCAGTTTTAGGGCTGGTGCTATTTTTATTATACACCAATGATCTTAATATTTTAACTTCAGAGGCATCTTTTATCATGTACGCAAATGATAAGTCACTTATTTTGTCAGATAAATCTGGGATAATTCCACTCTCTCACCGAATGTATTGGTCGCTCGAAAAGGAATGGGCTTGTTCCGTGATATTCTTTTTATATGGTTTTAATACTTTTTCATATAGTACTCGATATTCTCATTATACACTTAAAATTTCGTATTATTAACTTTTTCCGTTCTCGAGATATAAGGAGTTGAATTTAGTAATAGATGCAAAAACCGAGCGCTCATTTGTGACGTCACTATACGCAAGTGACGTAAGAAAAATGGCTTTCTGGGACCTTTCAAATTTAACCTGAAAAGTCGAAAAACATGGAATTTTTAAACGCTGGTAACTAAATAAATACGTCGAGTGGAAGTTCGTTCTATGTGTCTACGGAAAGGAGAAGGTCGGCGATGAATTATAATCGTAAATTGCAGGGTCGAAATCGAAAATTCGTTCTGGCAGGAGCGAGAGAAAATTGTAATTTTTTGACATTTCACCAAATTGTACTCACCTACTGTCAAGTAGTAAGCAAAACAAACAATACTTCGAAAACACTTATAATTATAACCAATAAGGAGCATCAAGTCTATTGAGATCGCCGAGTCGATGCGTATAGTGACGTAGCGCCTGGCCACGCCCCATTTTCGCGAGATGAAAATTTGTAATAGTTTTTAAGATACTAAACGTGCGAATAAGATTCTGATATTTTGCAGATCCATTAATTTATACTTGCACTTTCGATTTGTGAAATAAAAAAAAATGCTGAACAAGCCCATTATAAGATGTATAGAGGGAGTCCGTAACATTCACTCGTGCAGGGAATATTTTAAAAAATACAAAATATTATCACTTTTTGGTTTGTTTATATTTGAATTATATGTATTTATGTTTGTTAAGAGAAATTGTTTTAATACGTCTGAAAAGGGTCACTCTATTAATGTACGAAACAAAAAGGACTTTTATGTACCATTCTGTAAGTACGAAATATCCTCAGATGGTCAAACCCTAACATAGTTTTAAATTAAAACTTTCTTGTGGAAACGTGTTTATATTCTGTTAATGAATATATTGTTATGTTAAATTAGATTTAATTAGGTGAGTTGTGACGATTTGTATAAAAATTTGTACAGGCTTAATAATAAATAAATGGACTATTATTATTATTAAGAAGAAAGCGCACTGTGGCGCTTGAAATTTCAATAAATACAACAGAAAATAATTTGCAAGGTAAATTAAGTGTCCTCGAAGTGTTCTACGGTGGCATTAGATCAGGAAGTCAAAGATTATTTTTCCGAGGAAAATGAGATCCCCGAAGCGGTGACTGGCGATTAGATTGATAATGAGCCTGACTCCGAGAATGCGGCCCCCAAATTGGATTGGATTTGGATGATGATTATGAGCCTGAAGATGGTCGTAATAAAAAGAAGGGACAGAAAAGGAAAGCAAGAAGGGAAGGAAAAAAAGCGAAAAGAAAAAAGAAACGTAAAAACGATAGTGGTGATGAAAACGATTTTGGTGATGACGATATTACCAAAAAACTAATGGGAAGGAGTTCTGTTGATCGTACCATACATCAGAGGAAGACGTACTAGCATAATACACTAAACTTCTGCTAAGAAGTTGTGCATAAGAGAAGAAAAGAAGACTGTCTTCTTCATTCGCAATATATGTTATGACCAAAAATAAGAAATATTTTCCTATTTCTGCCTCTCTCTCTCTCTCTCTCTCTCGGATATAAAGAATTTAAAGGCTATACATTTTAATGAGAAAGCCGTTTTCATTCCTTGAAAAACCCCGTGCAAAAAAGCAGAAAACAAAAAAATGTTTAATTTGCTTAATATAAACGAGAACAGGAAATAATAGGCTGTGGTAATGCCAATCGTAGTTTTTGTCCCCGTGTTTAAAAATTCGTTAAACAAATAATTGAAATGATTATTGTCAGAGGCCCGTAATAGAACGTTGTTAGAGATGAACAAGTTAAACAAACAAATAATAAATTCTTCAGCTGGCCGTGTATCAGTTTCCGTTTGTTTAGTGGGACAATTTGCGTCGTCTTCTCTCAACGTTTGACTCTCTCCACTGGTAAGCGGTAATCAGCTAATTGCATATATCGACAAAAACTATGCCATGTCTTCTTGCCATCTTAAGCTCAAGGTTTCTCTTCTGGTGCGACTCACAAGTTCAAAGTGTCCATGTTCACACAATTATTCCATCATAATCGAAAAAATTACATAAAACTTAAAAAAATCACATAACTTGAATCTTCTGCAAGTGTCAAATGCGTATTGAAAATATCTGGTATATTAATATAGGAGTAAACTACCCCTAAGAGAAATAAAAACTATACTTAAGAACATTTATATAAAATAAAATTATTACACTGGTATAGTTGAATACATATAAAAAACCTCAAAGCTTTGCCTGTTACGTATAGATGGGAAAGCGGGGCATGCTCTATATTTGTAAAAAATGTTAAATCGTAAATATAATGTATTATTTAATACATGACGCAAGCAAAACAGAGTAAAATTTTTCAATTTATCACTGTACCAAATAACTATTAATTAACCAAAGACAATATTTCAAAATTTCTACTGTTATTATGCACAAAAATTGTAAGTACGGCTCTGTGACATATCACTCATGCTAACGAGACAGAGATTTATCGTCGGTTCTTATGGCCTTTTCCATGTGCTTTAAATATGCGTAGTCAACTATACACGTCTTAGTTCGTTCAACGCAATAATCTGGACAATCAAACTCCATCCATACATTTCCTTCTAAAGTAACAGTAATTTGCATAAGCATACACATTATATCAATAGTAACTATTTTTAATCCCTGAAGCAAAAAGGAGGGGTGTTATAAATTTGAAGCCTTTGTCTGTGTCTGCATATGTGTATGTCTGTCTGTAGCCACCTAACTCCAAGACGTCTGAACCGATTTCAAAGCGGCTCTTTTGTTTAAAAACTGGTATTTGTGAGACCATGCTTAGCCATGTTTGGTCGAAATCGGGTGTGCAGTTTCCAAGGTTTTCAGATTTCATTGTTAAACACTCAGTGTAGCGGACATTGTGTTCTAAGAAATGGTGGAGGAGCCGGCGTTAATTCACATGTTAAATTAATGTTTATCTGAAACGTATCTAAACAGTTTTAAAAAGTATCTTGATTTTAATAAATTCAAGTTAATCTTGTAATAAAAAAACTTCAAAAACTTTACAATTTTATTTGTTACTTTTAAAATGTACAATTTACAAAATATTTAGTTTAAAATGCACACCTAAGCTACAGAAAGCCTGTCTGTGTGCATACATATTATTTTCATATTATAAATAATTTTTATGTGTATATTGGTGGAGATATTTGAGGATAGGTATATTAAATTGTTGATTTATTATAAGATTAAAACCACATATTCATTTCTTTTCTGCATCACGTTTATTACTATGAATATACAAAAGTCAATAACGGCAAGAATTATATGTTTATTCACAATAGAGCATATTTAAAAAAGGTAAATCACTCATTTTTATATAAATCGGTAAAAAAATTATAAAACTTAGGACTATAATATGAAATAAATCTGTGACTGGTCGTTCTATTTAAAGAAGGAACTTTAATATTACGATTTTCTTTGCATCGTGTGCTGTAATGTAATGTAATGTGGTTATTCTGAAACAAATTATGTTTATAGGAAAATACAAGTACGGATTTTACATAAATGAGATCTAGACTAAAAATTCAAATTCTTTAAATGATTGATTTGAGGGGTATCGCATGTTTTTTAAATAGAATAACTTTTATTAAATATTTATGAGTAATTTTGAGTATTTCTAAATTTGAAGGATATGCTCCACCCCAGATTAAAATTCCATATCACAGTACCGATTCGGCTAAACTGAGAATAAAAGTTTTATAAACCCCCGCCATAAAAATAAACCATTAAAAAGAAACAAATGATTTATTTTCACTAGCTAGAAACATTGGCTACTTCCCTTTCTGTAACTTTATTAGTATTCAGTTAGGCAGGTAGGAACATTATTTGTTTTACTACAGATATCATTATTATTCGAAAAAGAATCATAAGTGCGTTGGGGACCGCTGAAATGAACAACTCTCATACTTACTACAAGTAACATAATGCATAAAATCAAACATGTACGTATTTTGTATTAAGTAGGGTTCTATCTGTGGATATAGACAGCAGCGGTCCCCAACACACTTACGATTTTTTTTCTCGAATAATGATGATATCTGTAGTAAAACAAATAACCTACCTAACTGAAAACTATTAATCCATGGTTCAACAATAAATTTATAGAAAAAGAAATAGCCGGGTGTTTTTAAAATGTTTGATTTGATAGCTATCATAACCCAAACAAAACTATTCATATTGAGACCTTCAGCAATCCCTTTGGTGTCATGCATCGGTGACCTCCATCGATGCATCATATTTGTACATCGACTACACTGACAGAATTGGTATTTTTCTAACTGATAGGTAACACACATTTTGATTGTAATGTCGAAAATATTTTCTTAGCTTGTTTCCTAGGGTGTTTAAGGCCACGTTAGAAAATATTTATAAAACCAAAAGTATAAACAGCCGACGACTGTTATGGTCATTTATGTGTGTTATGTTATGTTAAGTGGCAATTCACTCTTGTATTAATAATAAAGATATTTTATTTATTGTACAACCCAATACTCAAGCCCACAGTTTCGCTGATAAAAGTGACTTTTAACTGATTAATTCTACGAGGGATCGATTTTAATTATAGCGTTGTTACTATTGAAAATTGACATATTTCTCTGTAAGTTATCCCGAAGATGACGATTCTTAACGGTTCCCTTGATTTCTAGTTTAGTTTAATTATTGTAAAATTACTTAACACCGAGTTTTAGTACATCATTTTTCTCGTTCTCGGCGCGTGCTGGACACATAATAATTAAAAATTAAATCAAAATAATAGTTGTGTCGTTTAGCTCGCTTTGAGTAAAAAAGGATACAATTAATCGGTCTTAAATTTTTACAGCATTATTGCTATATATGTTAAAAAAGTGTAAATTTTAGTAAGTGTAGAGAACATGAATTTTTACTTCCCTCGCATACCGAAGGGAAGTATTGTATTCGCGAAAAAATCACCCTCCGAGATTTTTTCGGATTCTGACGTTTCAGAACACGTAGATTACGAAAATATAGGTTTTTCAATTCCGTCAGTCAGTCTGTCTGCCTGTCTGTCTGTCTGTTGGTGCATTTACTAAAAAACTACTTGACGGAGAGCAGTCAAATTTGGTAGGTAGTTGACGCTACTGTCAGCGAAGAAATGGTAGAAATTTCACTGGAAAATATACAGGGCTGACCGTCTAAACGGAATAAATAGTGAAAAAAATTTTTTTTCGCTCAAAATTAAAATTTCCACGTTTCATGGCGCGCTAATCCTATTTCGGAAAAAAAAATTTGAAAATTTTTTTCACCAACATTTTTGAAAAATTTTTTACTACTAAAATAGTTGAAAAAAAAATATTTTTTTTGCTCAAATTTAAAATTTTCCCGTTTCGTGGCATTCTAAGCCTAATTAAAAAAAAAATATTTTTTTTTACCAACATTTTTGAAAACATTTTTACTACTAAAATAGATTAAAAAATTTTTTTTCGTTCTTCAAATTTAATATTTTCACGTTTCATGGCATTCTAAGCCCGATTAAAAAATCGGTAAAGGTATTTACACAGAACTTCCCTCGTTATGTGTGCATGGCGGTCACTCTAAAAAATTAATAATTACGAAAAGACATTGAGAATAATAATCGGAATATAGTTATTGCTATTATTACGAAGAAAACTTGATAAGTTTTGGTCAAAACAACATACAGATTGCTCATCCAACAGCAAAAGTTCAATACTAAATAGCAGGCGCCACATATGGCAGGCTGCGCAAATACCTTTACAAATGTCCACCATGACTGAATTATTTCTTGGGATGACCACCCTGTACATTTTTCAATAAAAGTATAATAGGTGCATATGCCAGATATTATTGCCATCTGTCATATTTTCAATCCAACATTCACGTAATAGAGTGGAAGTGTAGTGGTGGTTAAAAAATTTCATTTTTTTTTAAATTTTTCAAAAATTTTGGGAAAAAAAATTTCAAAATTTTTTCTTCTGAAATAGGTTTAAAATGTCAAACGTAGAAATTTTAAATTTGAGCAAAAAGGAAAGTTTCCTTCTATTCTATAGTAGTGGTAAAGAAGTTTAAAATTTAAAAATTGCATATTTTTTTAAAAATAGGTTTAGAATGCTATGAAACGTGAAACTTTTAAATTTGAGCAAAAAAAAGTTTCCATCTATTCTAGTGTTAAATTTTTTTCCAAACTGGTAAATATTGCAAAAATTTATTTCCGAAATTGGTTTGGAATGTCATGAAACGTGAAAATTTTAAATTTGTGCAAAAAAAATGTTTTCGTCTATTCTGTAGTAATGATAAATAGATTAAAAATGTTTTCAATTTTTTTTTTCATTTTCCAAAAACATTTTCAAATTTGATTGAATAGTTTTAGGATGCCATGGAAACATGGATAGTTTAAATCTGAACAAAGAAAAAGAAATCTATCTTAGTGGTATTTTTTTTTAAAAATAGTAAAAAAAAAATCTAATTTTTCTTTTAAATAGATTTAGAATGCTATGAAACGTGGAAATTTTAAATTTGAAGAAATAAAAAAAAATCCATCTATTTTAGTTGTAACATGGTAAAAAAAGTTTCAAAGAATTTTTTTTTTGAATCAGGCTTAGAATGCCATGAAACGTGGAAATTTTAAATTTGAAGAAAGAAAAAAAAATTATTTCATTTTAATAGTAAATAAATTTTCAATTTTTTTTTCCCCGGAATAGGTTAAGCATGTCATGAAACGTAGAAATTTTAAATTTGAGCAAAAAAAATTTTTTTTGATCCTGGTAAAAATTTTTTCAAAAATGTTTGAAAAAAATTTTCAAAATTTTTTTTCCCTGAAACAGGTTTAGCGCGTCATGAAACGTGGAAATTTTAAATTTGAGCAAAAAAAAATTTTTTTCAACTTGGTAAAAATTTTTTCAAAAATGTGAAAAAAATTTTCAAAAATTTTTTTTTCCTGAAACAGGTTTAGCGCGTCATGAAACGTGGAAATTTTACATTTGAGCAAAAAAAAATTTTTTTCAACTTGGTAAAAATTTTTTTTTTCCTGAAATAGGTTTAGCGCGTCATGAAACGTGGAAATTTTAAATTTGAACAAAAAAAAATTTTTTTCATCTTGGTAAAAATTTTTTCAAAAATGTTTGAAAAAAATTTTCAAAAAATTTTTTTTCCTGAAATAGGTTTAGCGCGTCATGAAACGTGGAAATTTTAAATTTGAGCAAAAAAAATTTTTTTTCACTATTTATTCCGTTTAGACGGTCCACCCTGTATATTTTTCAGTGAAAATTCTACCAGTTCTTCGCTGACAGTAGGGTTAACTACCTACCAAATTTGACTGCTCTCCGTCAAGTAGTTTTT
Source organism: Stenurella melanura (assembly GCA_963583905.1). Taxonomy (NCBI): domain Eukaryota; kingdom Metazoa; phylum Arthropoda; class Insecta; order Coleoptera; family Cerambycidae; genus Stenurella; species Stenurella melanura. The sequence continues at coordinate 2,644,655 of OY757313.1, read as the reverse complement.
TAGTAAATACACCAACAGACAGACAGACAGACAGACAGACAGACAGACAGACAGACAGACCGACAGACAGACAGACAGACAGACTGACGGAATTGAAAAACCTATATTTTCGGAATCTACGTGTTCTGAAACGTCAGAATCCGAAAAAATCTCGGAGGGTGATTTTTTCTCGAATACAATACTTCCCTTCGGTATGCGAGGGAAGTAAAAAAAATTTATTTGAAAATTTTTTTTACCAACATTTTTGAAAAAATTTTTACCACTAAAATACATGGAATTTTTTTTTATTTCTTTAAATTTAAAATGTCCACGTTTCATAGCGTTCTAAATCAATTTAAAAGAAAAATTAGAAATTTTTTTTTACTATTTTAAAAAAAATTTACCACTAGGATTTAAACTATCCACGTTTCCATGGCATTCTAAAACTATTCAAACAAATTTTAAAATGTTTTTGAAAAATTTTAAAAAAATTGGAAAACAGTTTTAATCTATTTATCACTACTATAGAATACACGAAAAAAATTTTTTTGCTCATATTTAAAATTTCCACGTTTCATGAAATTCTAAACCAATTTCGAAAAAAAAAATTGCAATATTTTACCAGTTTGGAAAAAAATTTAACACTAGAATAGATGGAAACTTTTTTTTTGCTCAAATTTAAAAGTTTCACGTTTCATGACATTCTAAACCTATTTCAGAAAAAACATTTTCAAAATTTTTACTACCAAAATAGATCGAGTTTTTTTTTATTTGCTAAAATTTTAAATTTTCTCGTTTCATAGCATTCTAAACCTATTTAAAAAAATTGATAATTTTTAACTTTTAAACTTTTATTTATCACTACTATAAAATAGAAGGAAACTTTCCTTTTTGCTCAAATTTCTACGTTTGGCATTTTAAACCTATTTCAGAAGAAAAAATTTTGAACATTTTTTTACCAACGTTTTTGAAAAATTTCAAAATAAATTAAATTTTTTGACCACCACTATACTTCCACCCCATTACGTGAATGTTGGATTGAAAATGTGACAGATGGCAATAATATCTGGCATATGCACCTATTATACTTATATTGAAAAATGTACAGGGTGGTCATCCCAAGAAACATTTCAGTCATGGTGGTTGTAAAGGTATTTGCGCAAGCCTGCCATATGTGGCACCTGCTATTTAGTATTGAGCTTTTGCTGTTGGATGAGCAATCTGTATATTTTTGACCAAAACTTATCAAGTTTTCTTTGTAATAATAGCAATAACTATATTCCGATTGTTATTCTCAATGTCATTTCGTATTTATTATTTTTTTAGAGTGACTGCCATGCACAAATAACGAGGGAAGTTCTGTGTAAATACCTTTACCGATTTTTTTCTAAGGCTATAGAGATCAAACGTAAACATTATTTACCAAATATGTTGGAAACAAATAAAGATAAAGATTCTAGGATTAACAAGTCTCGAGAAAATCCCGTATGAAAAAATTCGTTCGATAAACTAAAGTTATATGCATAGCACTTATTGGAGAAAACCACTTGCAATGTGTAAGATGATGATGTGCAATGAGATCAAAATAATACATAAATCATTTCGTAGAGCACAAAATTATATAATATTTAAGAGTCCGGTAAAGCCATAACGTGGGTATTTTAAAAAGTTTTTTAATAATTTTCTTTGAATACTTTTAACAGAGGCAACATGAATTTGTCGTATAAAACAGTTATGTGGTGGTTATTTCTTATATTCTATAGGAATAAATAAATATAAAATTATTTATCAAAAAAAATTACTTATCAAAACTGTCCAAATATATTATGTAAAGTGTGAATTAGAGGAAATGAAAGCAAGCCATCAAAATGTTTATCAAATTGCTTATTTTATTGTTTTTTTGTGAGCTTATTTATGTAATGGCTGCTTGTAACTTTTAATTTTATTTATGTAATTTGAGGAAGAGTGTAAAATAACAGTTTTTTAAAATTACATAATACACTAAAGTTAATAGATGGTATAACAAATATAAAGTACAAAATAAAATATACATGTAATATTGTATGACACATACCATATGCATGATGACTTTGTACATTTACAAGGTATACCTAAAAAGCTATAAAAGGGACATTTTTATAAAAAAAAAAACACTGAGGTGCAAATAGTTATGACATTTTAATGCCACGTAAAAGGCCTTTGGTAGGGCCGTCGAAAGCCAGACTGGACAAAAGGTTTTTCCGGGTCTCTACACTGTTAATATAGGCGACGAGCTGCGGAGGATCCGGAGGGCAGAAGCTCGCTGGAAGCGCCGCAGACGAAAATTTTCCAGAGATTTCAAGGTCATTTTATTTTTCTAGTCCTTTAAATCCATATACATACATACATAACAGCATTAAAATATTGATCATTGGGCCCGAGCCCTTAAAAAGGCCTGGACCTGGGGAAAAGTGGTGGTTTCTATGGAATAGTAATCTCTGTTTGTCATCCTGTTTGTCTAATAATACCTAACCATCAATTTTAATGTACCGTTAGGAGAAATTTCCGGACCCATAACTTTTTTTCGTATGTTTTTATCTAAAATCACCCCTAAAAATTAATAACCGCATACCTGAAATGCCCTCTATACTACAGGATTGTTAAAGAATATTTTTTGCTAAAATTCACTATTAGGGAGGTCTCTCTTCACTTGGTGCCCCTTGTTCCCCACTGATCTAGCCGCCTTGCTCGCTCTTAATGTGTTAAACGTTATTTATTTTATTGGGGGGGGTCTTTGGGAGTAGCGTCGTTTAATTTTCTAGATGAAAGCTAACTTGGAAAAAGAGAGAATAGAATGTAGAAACGGAAAAATACTTCATTTTGAATAAGATCAAGTGATGCAGTGATTATTTTCTTATGTAATCACTATCCCCATTCAAAATATAGTACATTGTGTATCTAGTAGTGAAAACCATACATTCCCGGACGACGATGGAAATTGTTGACTGAGTTCAGAAAGGTGCTTTTACTAGGACGTAACATACTATTTTATCTGAAATCACCATCAATATTATTATACATTAAAGGGGCCATTCCCTAGAAAGAGACATCCGATAGGGAAATATTTATTATTTTTGCCCATAACTTTTTTCCTTAGTACGTATATTTAAAAAAACTATAAGATGGCCTAGTTAGAACAATAACAAGACTATTACTATGAATTTTCACTCTATAATTTCAGTGGTTTTCAAAATAGCTGGATATAAAACTACGAAATAGGAAGATTAACATAATTTTTAAATTTAAATCTAGCTATTTAGCAAACCATTGAAATTATTAAGTGAAAATTCATAGTAATAGCCTTGATATGGTTCTGCTTAGGTACTCTTATAGTTTTTTTAAATATACGTACTAGGAAAAAAAAGTTATGGCCAAAAATCATAAATATTTCCCTATCGGATGTCTCCTTCTAGGGAATGGCCACCTTAAGGAATTTTCAGATAAAGTTCAGCTAATGATTAACAGTAAATAATAGTAAAACTGCAACATAACTGTCAATATAAATAAATAGTCGATAAGTGTAATATGTTCAATAAATGTTCTAATTACTAATCAATGCACTTTTAATGTAAGTTGGTTTCTCTGCGAATATTTATTTACTATCTAAAATATACCTATATAAAAACTTTCCCAGACTGAAAAAAAAGAAACAATTTTTAGTGAAATTCCATTCCAAATTTTTCAGTTGGAACTGTATAAAATTGATGGTTTAATTGTCTATTTGCTTTTTTTGCTTTATTTACGCCTTTGTGATTCTCGCCTTCCTCATAATATCGATAGGTTTTCAAACTCTTATGGGTAATATGCCAGTCCCCTTGAAAAATTTGCTGGTCGATAATTTTTGCACCTTTCGCTGTATTTTACCATTTTACTATTTTGTTATTAAAGAAAGTAAGTTTGGCTAACATAAAAAACGTAAAGTATGAGCACCTTGTTCCTAGAACTTTCTTTATAGTATAACCAGTTTCGTTTTGCTAGCCAGTGACGTGCTTGCCGTGCCTTAAAGATGTAAAGTAGGTTCGATTTTTTTACGATGAATGTGAATATTTAAAATCTAAAAATAGTTGTTTAATATGCTAATTTTGTAACACAATATTAGTTTATTATCACACGATAGTAAAAGAATGCTGTATATCATTCAATGCAGACTTCAGCATTATCTGTCTTGGCAAGCATCCCTGATCTGAACAGACAGGTTTTGTTTAAGTACGCGGTAAAGGTTATTCATTTATTTATTTATTTATTTATTTATTTACTCAAAATATCTACAGGATAGAATCTCAAATGATATGAAAACAATATAATGCCATATTGTATAGAGACAAAAGATTGACAATGTATATTAAAACATAACACATATGAATTAAAGACTAAAGACAAAAAGTAAAAACAAAGCTAAATTATTACTAACAGAGATACAATTTAAAAATGTTGTAAATGAACAAAACTAAACATCAATATTTGCTGGTAAATTATTAATAGCCGATATATTGACTATTGTAGTTTAAACAAAAATTGTCAGCATAGAACGAATCATTATTTCTTGCATTAAATCTAAGAACTCTAAAATTAAATAATTGCAAAATTTCTGAGGAATCTATTTTATTATTGATAATATTAAAACTAAATTTTTGTATCGTTTTAAGACGCCTTTCCTTAAGAGATGAATTACCCAACAATTGAAGTCTTTCTTCATATGAATAATTGGTTTTATCAAAATGCAACTTAAATAAAATGAAATTTACTATTTTTTTTTGCACACTTTCGAATCTATCAATGTCAGATTGATATTATGGTTCCCAAACAATACAGCAATATTCTAATATTGATCTAACAAGTGAATTTAATATATTTAAGATACAAGTAATATCAGTGAAATTCCTGCATTGTCTTGTCGTTTAATAAAACCACACAGACGATTTGCTCGCTTTAAAACATTCTCAATAAGTATTGCCCAGATCACAAATAGAATCTTCTCTGAGAAGTTTTTTTGTGTTTACAGAATAATCAAACAAAATATTACTTTTCTTCTTAGAGAATGTTATTATTTTACATTTATTTATATTGATTTCCAGACATTTTTTTAAACTCCAATCACAAAAGCTGTCAATATCACACTGCAACTGTTCACCATCACTTATGGTATTAACAACTGCAAGCAACTTCAAATCATCGGCGAAAAGTAGAATTTTTGCAAAATTAAAATTGTATTACACGTCATTAATAAAAAGTTACCTTTGTGGCCTTTTTTATATCAGCATAAATTGCATCAACTTAGGGGGGGCATTCTTAAATGCTTGATGTATGAATGATGTGTATAGGAAAAGATTTGTCTGCTTACTACTAATGCTATCTATCTATCTATACTTATAATCTATGGCTGTGGCTGCAATACTAATGCTATATTGGTCCGAATGGTAGAAGTATAGGCAATAGGATTAAATAACACAAAAACTCAATTGTAAATAACAATAAAAATACATGAATGTTAGTAGTTGCATTAAAAGCAATAATTTTATGAACGCAGATAATACAAATTTTATTTATGCCGAAAGTAAAAGTAAAGAATTAAATCTTATTGAAATTAAAAAAGCCCAAAGCCAATCTTGTACCACTAACGGCCAACATTTCTTAAACGTACTTATAATAGACAAAGTATTAAAAATTCATCGTTAAATTATACAACCAGGCTTTTGGCCTGTAAAGTTCCATAATTTCAAAGATTAAGTCCTAAAGTTGAAGTATGAATATTAGAACAAATGCATTAAAACTTTAATGTTCATATTGTAATAATAATAACAATCTTTATTGAAATAGGACAACCTAATACATGTCTTCGACACATTCCACGTAATATAATAATTTATAACGACATTCTTACATTTAAAAGCACTAACAAAATATAAAAAGTAGTAAAAAGTATGAAAAAGATTAAAATAGTAAAAATAATAATGTGCATGGGTGCCATGTTATAAACTTTTAATATGTTCTAATAATCCTTGTTTAAATGCAATCAAGTTGGTACTTTCTTTGATTTTATTTGGTAACATGTTATATTCCCGACAACCATCAGAAAACAATGTCTGGTACACTTTTTCCTTCCAATGTGTAGATGAATATTTAATCTAGTTGAGTGATTATGTACTTGATTATTAAAAGTATAATATTTGTTGAAATAAGAAGGGAGTAAACCATTTAAAATCTTATAGGTATATAACAACTGATGTAAAATATTTTAAACGTTGTTTCACACTTAACCAGTCTAATAAATTTAACATTGATCTAATAGGTGTAAGTCTGTTGCATCTTAATATAATTCGCATTCCTCTGTTCTGCAGTTTCTGTAATACAGCAATGCAGTTGTTATCAAGAAAATTTAGTAATGCTGTTCATAAAGGTATCACAATCCAAAACATGCATATGTAGAATATTCTAAATATACATGTTTTAGTATTATCTCAAAATAAGAATAAGACGAAAATTATGACTGCAGATCGAGCAAATAAAGACCATTCAAACGTGTTAAAGTTCGGTAGATGTGTGCGGGTCTGTATTTTTCTTTACACTACATAAACATAGAAAGACAGATAGAAAGCCTATTGATGTCTTCGAAATGTTAGTCAAGAGAACCAAATACAAAAACAAGGTTCAAAAAATTAGTGCCGTATGAGGTTGTTGTGAGGTCCTTGAGACTCAGAGAACCCTTGCAATTGTTTCATATTTTTCAATTTCCATTTTCAAAGTCACAGTTTTCTTAATTATTTTTTATAAATGTTTACACACTACAAAAATGGCAAGTGCGTATAGTGTCTTGCAGTAGTTTAATAGTTTTCGATATATTATGAAAACAGTGACGTTTTTGCAACATTAATTGTTAATGATTTTGTTACTACCAATTTCTGATATTCAATTTCTTTACCCTGATTATAGAGTGTTTGCATGATACTTAGATACATACATAAAATTAATGTGGTATGCAAACATCATGAAGAGATTACCCCGACAATGCATATTTAGCTACAACACTGGACTAATCTTCCTATAAAAATCTTGATGACAGTCAGGTTTTATTATGTGTATTACGTAAAGTCAATGCTTGAACAACCGCAGTTAACATATTACACCTATCATTATTAATTATTAAATGTTTAAATATGACTGGTGCCCATAAAAAATTAACGTTTATCCGCGGAAGAGTGAAAGTCTACGGCTCTGAAAGTGTTTCGTATTTATTTTATGAAATTTCTCCTTATCGCCATATTAGCGTCTATCACCCTAGGTGTAGAATTTATTTGTTGCAGTTTAAACACGGAATTCCGGGTGTCTAGTTCCGTTTAATGTGTTTCCCTGATACTTTGTAGTCAATCTGTGCAATGCGCAATTATCACGGTAATGGCAATCATAATTACGTAGAATCATTATTTTCCTAGCAATAACCTTAAAGGAGGTTTACCAATTATAAGTAATGTGTGAGTCAAAAGTCTTAACCCGACCGAAATCTCCAGTAACTTTCTAAAGACATAGTTTTTCCCAATTTCTATTGTGTGAGGGAGCAGTCTTTCCTAATGGGCTTGTTCGGCAATTTTTTTTTATTTCATAAATCGAAAGTGCAAGTATAAATTAATGGATCTGCAAAAAATCAGAATCTTATTCGCACGTTTAGTATCTTAAAAACTATTACAAATCTCCATCTCGCGAAAATGGGGCGTGGCCAGGCGCTACGTCACTATACGCATAGACCATTGAGTTAGAAGGTAGGGAGAAGCTGTCATGTGATCAAAAACGGCATCATTTCGCCATCTTGTTACTACTTTTCCGTCAAATAGTGACAGTTTGTTTTCCGTGCGATTTTTTATGATTTTTACAGATAGTTTGTTAAATTTTAGACAATAAACATTAAAAGGATTATGGTGTCGTATGCTAAAAGAAGTTGCTCTTCTAGATATGGTGTTGACAAGAAGAAATTAACGGGAATAACATTTCATAGGTAGTGTAAACAACAAACAGAGCCGTATTAAAAAAAACAGCTAATTAAATGTGTTTTAATATACTCAGGTTATATATTTCGTAGAATAGAAACAAATGGTTTATTTTAGGATATCATTGCACATTTTATATATCAAGGTAAATAAAAACTATTAGAACTCTTGCATTTATTGAATTGAATATTTATGTACGTTATCCAGATAGACCGTCTCGTCGGGGTACAAAGTTCTTATTATTTTAATTAGTCCGGGTCTGGTAAAACCACCATATTGTTACTACATTTAGCCACGCCTACCGATGCCGTTTCTGTATAGGAAATTTGTATAGGATGTTGTCTCCCTACCTTCTAACTCAATGGCATAGACTCGGCGATCTCAATAGACTTGATGCTCCTTACTTGTTATAGTTATAAGCGTTTTCGAAGTATTGTTTGTTTTGCATACTACTTGACAGTATGGGAGTACAATTTGGTGAAATGTCAAAAAATTACAATTTTCTCTCGCTCCTGCCGGGACGAATTTTCGATTTTGACCTTGCAATTTACGATTAAAATTCATCGCCGACCTTCTTCTTTCCGTAGACACATAGAACGAACTTCCACTCGACGTATTTATTTAGTTACCAGCGTTTAAAAATTTCATGTTTTTCGACTTTTCAGGTTAAATTTGAAAGGTCCCAGAAAGCCATTTTTCTTACGTCACTTGCGTATAGTGACGTCACAAATGAGCGCTCTGTTTTTGCAACTATTACTAATTTCAACTCCTTATATCTCGAGAACGGAAAAAATTAATAATACGAAATTTTAAGTGTATAATGAGAATATCGAGTACTATATGAAAAAGTATAAAAATCATATAAAAAGAATATCATGGAACAAGCCCATTCATGGTAGATGATTGTAATTGTTGTTTTCGGCACGTTGCGAACATTTTGAAATTAAAAAAAAATTAGGCACATGCACATTCAATGACTCAATGCTAAAGGCATGATTAATCCTTTGCCTTAAAGCAATGCAGACACCAAAAGTGATATAAGTGATATGAGATTTTTTCTTAGTAGTTCACACTTAATTTATAAAGGAAACTAATTACTTATTTAAAAAAAAGTTAGATTCGCATTTACTACTCATGGCTTAAAAGTAGACATCTTACATGTTTAAAATGTCTGTCGCTGAACCTCCACTAACCAGGATGAATGCCTGCCTCCGAAACTCCACTAATAATAGCCAAACTATTTTCAGCTGCCCAGCTTTATCAAGTGCAGTTGTTTAGGGCAGGTGGATGTGGTAAAATACGTCATTTTGACGTCACAAACAATTGTTTCTTTTTCCGCAGTTGATTGAGGTTATGTTGTTTGTTTATGTACATATCTATTAATAATAATAATAATAATAATAATAATAATAATAATAATTTATTAACCAAAATGGATACAAACATGTACATATGGCAAGTCAAGTTAGAGTCACAAATAATAAAAAAATTGTACGTAATCAGTTTCATGTCATTAAAAAAAACTGGTAATGGGGACCGACTAGACAAACAAAAAACCTTTATGACTTTTCCCTCTAGGGGCACTTTGAAAAACACTGAACTAGGTTAACATATTAAATATTATGGTAGACAACTATTGAGAACCACTGCTTTTCTTGGTCGATAGACTTGTACTTCCCAATTACACAAATTTTAAATTGTCATAAAGAGTGGCCGGCACAGGCGGTGTCAAAGGATCATCGACCGCCTTTGATGTGCCGCCTCAACTGAACTGAGGCAAGTATAAAGAGGTAACTAATTCGTTCTCTCTTCGTGCACAATTGCAAGCAAATAATGGCCATAGAGGTTTAAACAGAACATTTCTTTACATGTGTGTTTTTTAATTTGGAACAAAATATTGGATTGTTTATAATTTAGAAAATTTAAATGTGGTTTACTAACATTTGTAACATAAATGAGTGTCCTGGGTTAAAAGCTTACTATCTACCTAAATGATTCAAAATTTCTGCATCTGTATCAATACACAGTTCGGTACGTCGAATTAAGTACATACGCACTTCGTTCAACACTAAACTATCAACTAACGTTGTCAATAAAGAAAACTAAAATAAAAACTGGGTACAAAAGCCAAAAAGGAATACAAAAAGAACAAACAAGTAAGTTGTGTCTGTACGTAATCAAGAATTTGACAACTTGGACGGTAAATCAATAAAGTAAATCTTAACTATAAATACACAATGACGCGAAATTCAAAAATAACAAAAACAACGAACGGCGGGTTGAACGTGTGTACATAACGAAACACCTACTATAACTAAAATATTACACAAGAGAGTTAGTGTATAGTTTTCTTCATATCAGATCTAGATCTAAACCTACCACAATATTCCAGCAGTTCTCAAAAAACTATTGAAAATTTGCGAAATTTTTGTTTATTTTTTTTAATGACATAAAACTAATTACACCCTGTACATGCACACATATCCACAACAAATATGTCTGCATGTATACAGGCACCGAGCCACTCATAAAGATGTTTCATGCAAAATCAAGACAATTTCTATAAATAAGTATGAAATAATCATAATTTATCCTCTTTAATTGAAAAAATTGAAATGAAAATGAAAATTTCCAATGCGATCACTGAACTGTTTTTCTTATTGTTAAATATTTAAGAAAATGCATGTCTCTTACAGCGCCTGGTGAGGTAAAATGTTTGGAATATTTTGTCTTACAACAAACAAAATATATGTTTATTTCCGACAATTCATTAATTTTATGAATCATTAACATAAATTAATCGCTGATGTTGCCTAAGATTTAGGAAGCTATTATATTTTATATACTTTCTTTTATTTATTATGCATACACGTCCACAAAGTGGATAGCAAACACTCAACAATTGTTTTTAGCGCGAGTTACCAAATCTTGCCTGACGTTGATTTATTCTCAAAGAACATTATATTATTAGAAAAAGTCGCTGCCTAAGGAATCATTACTTCCACATCCAGACTTCCCATCCAAGTTTAGGTAGGGGAAGATGGTGGAAAAATGTAGGAAAGGGAGCAGATCATGAGATAGTAAGAGAAAGTAGTGGGAGTGTTTTGGAAAGGAGACATCAGCTATTATTTAATAAAATTACTCAAAGAATTGCAAAGTAGCACTTTTTCAATAAAACAATTTTTTTTTCATATTTTCTGACCCATTACTACTATACAAAAAATGACTTGATTTGGTGTTTTATAAGCAAAGTTGTAAGAATCACCAATTTTTTAAAATATGATAAAATTCCACTAAGAAAAGTTATTTAGAATGCAATTTTATACCTCTACTTTTATACCAAATTTCAGAAATATAAAACAATTTTTTTGAAATTTCCCATTTTTTCAATAAATTAGTATTTTATTTTGAACCATTCAATTAAAACTGCATAGAAATTATTTTTTGTGAATTAGTATTTAAAGTTATGTAGAAGCTAAAAGTAGGCTATGAGAAAAGCAGTGGATACACATTTATCATTTATTATTGACATATGTCAAACGTAGTCAATATTATCCTTAATTTCTGTTGCAAATTAACGAACCAAGCATAAGAAATTAAATGATAATGGTACTCACAATGCGTGAAAAAATTTATATTGTGCAATGCTACGGAATTGGCGGTGAAAACTCGCTAAGAGAAGTGGTAAGCCAATTTAATTTGAAATTTCCAAACACTGCTTTGTCACGTACTCAGGTTATGAGAATAATAAAAAGTTTCTGGCTACTGGCAGTGTTCTTGACATGAAAAGAAAAATAAAAGCATATGTTGAAGACAATGTTGGGGCTATTATAGCTCATGCTTCTGTTATAGAAAATCCTAGGATGCCACTAAGAGAGAGGTCAGCTCTTAGTAATATTAGCAAGTCTGAACTCCAAAGAATTTACAAGGCAAAGAAAATTAGGGCATATAAAGCAAATTATGAACATACGCTTGAAGAGGGAGATGACGGCCGTAGGTTGGATTTTTGTTTGACCATCGGAGAAAAAATCATGGAAGAGGGATTTTTTCATCATTTCATAATTTTCTCACATGAATCCACATTCACAACCAATGATGTTGTTTCTTTTCAGAATTGTCTGTTTTGGGCTTCTGAAAATCCAAATTTTAGAATTCATTGTAGAAGACAATATTATAAAAAAGTGAATGTGTGGTGTGCCGTTTCTTATCACGTTGGAGTTATTGGACCTTATTTCATTGAGGGAAGGTTAAAAAGCACACTTATTTACAGCTTCTTGAAAGATTTTCCGAAGAACGTTTAAATATTTTAAGAGATATGCCTTCAGTTCATTTTCAACATGATGGTTGCCTGGCCACTCCACAGAAATGGTTAATCGGTGGTTGAATTTAAATTATGGAGAAAATTAGATTGCCAGGAATGGACCTATCAAGTGGCCGGCGAGATCTTCAGACCTATCAATATTGGATTTCTTTTTATCTGGTCGCCTCAAGCAGTTGGTTTACGCTGAACCACTTCCTTACGATGTAGCAGTATTGAAGCAGAGAATTTCAAATGCCGTAAACTCCAGACCGTTAGATAATATTCGAAACAGTTTTAAGGATTTCAGGCGAAGGATCGAAATGTGTGTGGATGTGGGTCTAGCTACGTCGAATAATAAAAAAATGTAAACATTGTTTTGTATTGGTCAATAATTAGTTTGTTTGTGAATCTGTTATGTCTTTGACATTTATTACTTGCTATAATTTTTAAACCTCATTAATCTTCTGTTAGTAATTGTTTCTTGTGTTAGAATATATCTTCTTACATCTCGTATATTCAATTTTTTATTTACTTATTTTAATAGCTTACTTTTTGAGATGATTAACATTTGCTCCTACACAACTTTAAATATGAATTCAACTCTTAAATCGCAAAAAATGGGAAGTTTCAAAAAAATAATTTCATATTCCTGAAATTTGGTATAGAGGTATAAAATTGCATTCTAAGTAACTTTTCTAATTGGAATTTTTTCATATTTTGAAAAATAAAGGTTCTTTATTAGTGGTGATTTTTACAACTTTGCAACACCCTGTAGAACACCAAATCCATCAATCATTTTTGGTATACTTTAGTTTAACAACAAGCAGGACTCAATCCCCAAATACCATTCCAAGATTCCAAAATTTTTGGTCTATCACACCTCTTGTTACATCTATCCTGGGACACACTGTATAAAAAGAAACGAAAAAACCTTTCATTTTTTAAAACATTTCTTTTAGTGACACAGTAAGTACCTATTATAATCGCACTTCGTTTGATCGTCCACTTATGGAACACCCTGTATTTCCTAATATTCAGGATCTAAAATACAAGAAAAGTAGTTGCGTAAATTTAAAATAAATTGTCCTAAGATAAGATAACAACACATCCTACAAGTTACTTGTCTTACATCTAAAAATGCAAAGGTCAAGACAATGACCGCACTTTTCAATTCGATCTGAATGAGTCGCAATGAGACCTGCTACAGGTAGGATGCTGGATGCTGCACAACGGCAAACGACAATCGACTTTCTCCGACCCGCAAGTAAAGTGTTACAAGACGAGCTCATTGTTAAGATTGATTTTGCCGTCATTAATGAGGAATTTTACTTTTATTTTGTGTATCTACGAATGGTTTCGTTTAGTCAGGCGCTGAGAATCGTTCCGTCGACCTCTGTCTCTGCGCTGAGGGCAAATTTTGATGTGCGATTTCGTTTTTGCGAAGGTAAAAGTGAGGCGAAATGATCGGTTCGGAAGAAATTATACACTTCAGATTGGTATTGGGGACAAAATAAATAATTACTTTTTATTGTAAAATGAATTAAGTATAATATGTAGTTAAATTTTCAAATCTGGGCACTTTCTTCTTTTTGCAACAAAAGATATGAAAATAACTACAGCAGTCTGATTTTAATAAAATTATGGAAGGAAATAGCTGAACAATATATGAACAATTAGTACAATTTCTTTTGCATAAAAATTTTAAAGGAATATTGATATATCACCTAATCAACATAATTCTTTTCCGAGAGTATAACGTTGCGTACTTATTATATTGAAATTTTTTTTATTTTTCAGCTGCATATTAGGTAATTGTTTATTATGCCTTGGATACGGTTACCATAAAGTCGCTCATAATGACCACGGGCATAATGAGGAGGCGTTATAACCATAACACCCTGTTATATAAGAATATATGTTTGTCCACGACTATTAAATAATGTACTCATTATATATGTGTTTTCTCAAGGATAATGCTATCCATTATTCTCTGCTGTGAATAATGATTTCATTATTCACTGATTGCAGTGAATAATGAGGACAGTCAGTTGTTTATAAGAAATGACATTAGTGACGTTTTCTAGGAAGCACTCAAATGGTACATGCAGAAGAGGTACTTTAATGACAGTCAAAAGCTACATTAGTAAGTTTTTTCCAAAGCATCATCTATTAGCAACACGCGGAAATTCTCATTGTTTTTGAAACCATTTAGCTACGTGTCTACAAACTGTATTATTTTATTAGTAAGCCATGCCAATGTGTCAAAGCGTATTCTGTAATTAATTTGAAACGTCAAAATTTGTACGGGTTCAACGCCAACGTTATTTACAATAATTTTACATATTAGGGACTCAAGAAGAGTAATATAATTAAATACATTGATACTGACAGTGAAGACGAGATTTCTTTGACACCGTCAGAGATAAAGGAAGCTGCAAAAATCGCCTCATTAACCTTGTTACCCGAAAAATCGAAAAACTATATATGGCGACTTATGAATCTTTCTTAAATGGGAGAAATTAAATGAAGATGAACTAAATAAATATTAAATACTTATTTATTAGTCGTGGACAAAGTATAGTATTCTACTCGCATAAAATGGCTATTATTCACTCTGGTGATTTACGACACTCGCCTGCGGCTCGTGTCTTAAACTTCACCATCGTGAATAATAGCCATCATTATATGCTCGTTGAATAATATACTATTATTTTTCACCTGCATATTATTTATTTATTATACTTTGGATACGGTTACCATGAACACGCTCATTATGACCACGGGCATATTGAGCGGGCGTTATGAGCCTTGATGCCCTGTTATTTGAGAAGCAAAGAAAAAGTAAATGTTTCATATTCCTTATCGTACAAT
This sequence comes from Stenurella melanura, assembly GCA_963583905.1. Lineage (NCBI taxonomy): Eukaryota > Metazoa > Arthropoda > Insecta > Coleoptera > Cerambycidae > Stenurella > Stenurella melanura. The sequence goes on along the minus strand of OY757313.1, from coordinate 2,629,487 downwards.
GGTTTGGATTTGACCGGAATTACTTTTTCTGTGGCTCCTCGTGCATTTTGTTGGATATTTTGTGGTATTTTCATATTAATTTTCCTTTTTCCTATAACATCAACAAACGTCAAAATATCAACAACTGTCAGATACAGTTAATGAATGTCAAGTAGCAGCAAATGTCATAGACTACTAAATGTATCTGAAGAATGAAAAGTCAATTTTTCATTAGAAAAATATGTATTTTTTTATTGGTACCCTATTTTGCTTATTTAGTACGCCTCAGAATGTTTAAATCCAACTTTTAAAAACGCGCGTTTTAAAGTTACCATGGCAACAACTACTATATTATAACGCCCATCAGGCAACATACACTCCTCACTATTCATACTATTCATTTTGTGATATACCCATTTTCCTTTTATTTGGTTACGCGTATTAATTACACAGGCCCACAAAATAAAATCGTTGAAAGGTTCCTTTGACCAGATTAGATGCATCATATGTTTTTGGGGTCGCCGAAACTGAATCCGAGACCCGTTTTGCCCCACCACGTCAGGTTTTTCTCCCAACCTCAAGAAATAGCTAGAAATGGTAAAACTCAACAACGTCAACCTTGCAACCTAATCAAACTTCATAACTCCATATCCTCATGATCCAGAAATCCAAATTCACAATAACCTATAACCTCAGAACCTATAGCCTCAAAACCCGTAACCCCAAAACCCCATAATTGCAATTTCCATAAACGGAGAGACTTCACTGGAGACTTAATCCCCGATGTTTAGAGAGTTGAACCAGATATTTGTTCCATCCGTATAACTCATAAATTTTGTAACCATAAAACTCTATAATTTCAATATCCAGTAAGGTCGAGATGTACTTTATAGTCCAATAAATCTGTCGAAAATATCGCTTTTTTTTGCAAAAATTATTAACAGCAAACCAAGGTATGTAAAATATCGGAAATTTTCCGTAGAATTCAATGAACTATTTTTAAAACAAATGACGAACTTGCGTCCTCTTGAAAATGGCGGCCAAAGTTTGCGAAAAACAGTTTTTTTGCGTTAAAAAAAAAAGTTGGCGCTGCACAAAAAAAAGTTTAATAGCAGAGTTGTGTAAGTTTTTAATTCAGATCGAGCCGGCCCAGTCCGATCTTAGAAAATTGCAAAATTATTTAGTTATTGCAAAAAAGACGTTAAAAATCGCATTTCTTTGAAATACCTGTATCTCCGTGAAGAAAAGATATTCTTTAACGAAACTCAGTGAAAGCATAGTCCAAGATATATCGAATACAAACATTTTTACAAATTTGCAAAATATTACAAATTTCTTGCAGAAATCGATTTTTTCGAAGAAAAGACGATTTTTTCAATGTCCAATAGCTCATACAGGTCTTCATATTTTTATATCGGACCAGTCCGAAAAGTTTCTTCAACAGTTGCGCTAACCTGTGTAGTTATTGCGCATATAACGAAGCGATCCCTAATATGCGAAAAATCGGTCAAAAAATCGATAATTTTTTTTACCCCAAAAAACTTTGAATATTTTTGACATTTTAAATTATATTGGAACACCATTATTGCCAATGGATAGCTGGCATTTTTCTACAAATTTACAAAAAAAAAAAAATTGCCCTCGGACTCTGGAGCCGAGATATTTTTTTTTTTTTTAAGAAATTCTTGAGGCGCCATTTTTTAAGGTAAAGGGCTGAAATTTGCAGTGGTTATTGTACAATACTTATATTTTCAATAAAAAATCTTCGCAACTTGACTCTGCCATTGCTGAACATTGCAAATTCAATGAAACTCGGAACTCGATGCTGTGGCGTACGCCTGCAGCTGCCGAAAACACGGCATAAAATGTTCAAATGTGTGTTCAACGTGTGACGATGAAATTTGCTATTGAGGAGAACAGAGTCGTCGCTGATGATATCGACGAAGAAATAGACGAGCCAAATATCACAGAGACTGAGCTAGAAAGAGATGAATTTTCAAATGATGATAACGATAATGATGATTGTGATGACGATAATGCGGAAATAATATTACATGACGTTTACCGTCACAGTAGTAGTGGTAATGAAGACGAGTCTCCTATTAAAAAGCAAAAGAAAAAAAAATTAATGCAACGTATTCTACAAAAACAATTCGAATACATAAATGAGACATAATAAAATTTTGATGTTTCTTTGGTAATGTAACAAATGTAATAAAGCGTAAAGGAATTAAAATTACTTGCCATACAATAGCACGATTTCGTAGATAGTTTGGGACGATATTGGACAAACTCCAAAATGTTATCGAGGCGGGCGATGTACTATTAGATTTTTTCAGCCATAGCTATGAAGTAATCTGTAGTAAATTTGCTAAGTCGGAAATATTTTATTACCAGTAAAATACCCCTCATAAACTGATAAAAATCCGTTACGATCGATGTCATCGTCAAATTGCTTTTTATTAGAAATGTAACAAACGCGCGGGTAATTAAATGAGGTGAATGTGTAAAATAATCAAATCATAAAAGGGGTAATTGATTACAAGAATTCCCCAAACTGCACATTAGGTAGGAACTAGTTGCTTTTTCCTTTTCTAAGTCCACTCGTAAAACAAATAGGTTTTTTTAATAATAGGTATAATTAGCTAGCTTAGATGTAGAATATTTTAAGTTGTTTAAATGGACGTGATATACTGAAGGGAAGCCAATTTGGCCACAGTTACTAAAGAGAACGCCACTTGCCAGGCGAGTACTATGTCGGTACATAATTTCTACTATAGAGGACGCAACCTTCCGGATGACTTGATGCCTCTAAAAAGAGGCGGACTTTCATTCATTGATCTAGATTGCTTTGGGGTGGATAAGGACCACTAACTAAAAATTGACAAGGATAATCCCGTCCGGAAAGAAAGACACTTTCCGATCAGCTACTGGTGGTGTGACATCGGCCTACTTTTATCGTGATAATTTTAGTATTCCCGAGTATAGGTATTTGCATTTTTGAGCTTCTGTTATAAAATTTAACTTCATGTCATCAGATTTCTCAAATTAAACGTTTCCTCGTTCATATTGTCACTGGCAACTGGCGTTTCTGCACTAGTTTATAAAGAAATAATTAACTTCATGCTAGTTAAGGCTATTGTATTTTTTGGCCCTTCTGGCAATCAGTTTGAATTTGAGTGTAAATGATTTTTTCCTTTAACAAAGTAATTTTTCTTGCTTAAGTTCGAGACTACGGTCCAATTTCCTTATTTGTTTATCTTTTAAGTTGCATTTTCTTTTGTTTTAATTTAAGTATTAATTATTGTTGTTCTATTTTCCAAACTGATTGTTCTTTTGTAACGTGTTCTTTTATCCGTTTTCAGCCCTTTACTTAAAAAAATGGCTCCACTAGAATTTCTTAAAGAAGATTATCTCGGCTTCAGAAGGCCGGAGAGCAATTATTTTTTTTGGAAATTTGTAGAAAAATGCCAGCTATCTATTGGCAATAACGACATTGCAATATGATTTAAAAACTCAAAAATATTCAATTTTTTTTTTTTTGGTAAAAAAAATTATCGATTTTTGACCGATTTTTCGCATATTAGGGATCGTTTCGTGAGATACGCAATAATTGCACAGGTTAGCGCAACTGTTAGAGAAACGTTTCGGACCGGTGCGGTATAGAAATATGATGGCCTGTATGAGCTATTGGACATTGAGAAAATCGCGTTTTTTTCGAAAAAATCGATTTTTGCAAGAAATTTGCAATATTTTGCAAATCTGTAAAAATGTTCTTATTCGACATATCTTGGACTACGCTTTCACCAAGTTTCGTTAAAGAATATTTTCTCTTCACGGAGATACAATTATTTCAAAAAAATGCGATTTTTAACGTCTTTTTTACAATAACTAATTAATTTTGCAATTTTCGGAGATCGGACTAGGCGGGCTCGATCTGTATTAAAAAGTTACACAATTGTGCTGTTAAACTTTTTTTTGTGCGACGTCAACTTTTCTTTTTCAACGCAAAAAACTGTTTTTCGCAAACTTTGGCCGCCATTTTGAAGAGGACGCAAGTTCGTCATTTGTTTTAAAAATAGTTCATTGAATTCTACGGAAAATTTCCGATTTTTTGCATACCTCGGTTTGCTGTTAATAATTTTTGTAGATAAAATCCCTCACTTACTGGACTATTATTGCAATTACCTACATTCAGGCATACTCAAGAACAACGAGGTGGACGTAGCAATTTTCTGTTCCCTTCAGGGTGCTTTATTAACGTGAGTCCCCTTGCCTCTTACTGTTCGGGGTGGTTGATTTACGTGAGTCCCCTCACCTCTCACGATTCTTAAATGAATTTAACATTTTTGTAAATAGACATTTTAATTATTGATCTGACAGGAATTATTGCGGGATTAACCGCGAATCTGCTTTTCTATTTAAGTAATCAATGTTAGAACTCATTTTAAAGCAATATACAATCAGCAACAACTGTAGTGAAAATAATTAATCCTATGTTACAGATTGCAAATTAATTTTTGTATTCCTCATTTGACACTGACAGGTATCCTGATTTCACATAACGAACTCAACCATTTTACATTCTTAATTCTTATTTCCATTTTTTGTAGTAGTAATACCAGTATTTATGATTTCAAAGTGTACCAATAAAAAAAAATAGCGTAAAGTATTCGTGGATAACTGGTCTTTAGAGCACTTGCTCTCTAAATCGCGCGTGTTTAAAAGACCTTAATATCCACCTATAATTTAATATACTATTTCGTGAAAAATAAAATATTGTATGCTCCACGAGCATTATTAGATTATAACGCCCATCAGGCAACGTGCATCTCTCAGACCAAAGGCTCTCTGGCTGCATCACGTTACCCTCCGGGCGTTATAATCTTAATAACACACTTGGTGCATAAATAACTATTTGCGCACGAATGAGGGCTGAAAATAATAGATATAATGGTTTTTTCGAAAAAAAATTGAAAAAAAAAATGTTTTGGCTTATGAAAAAATGGAATTTTTAAATGGCTGCCAAAAGTTTGTTTATGGTCACATTGATTTGAAATTTTTACCATAAGTCAAGCACCTCAAAGGTCTTGAAGCTCTTTCAATCCAATCAAAATAGACATTCAACTTCGTAATATTTTGAATAGAGCTGAAAATTGATACACACGTTGAATATACTATTACAAATGAAGTGTCAAAAGTCCCCAACGATTCCATGTCGGCTAAAAATGTTATTCAAGGTCAAAAGTCACAAATATCAGTTATTCGCGTATTTCTCGTAAGCGATAAGTGAGGAGCATCCATGCATCTATGTCCAGTAAAAGTCATTTCGAGATAATCGCAAATTTTCTTGCATTAAGAGTCTGCATGTTCAAGGCTCGAAATTTCTATTGCAATATATTGTCAGCTTGTACTGAACGCGAAAGTCATTTGAATATAATGATATTTTTTGTAAACAACCAAAATAACGCCATTTTTTGTTTGGACATGTCTTGTTTTGCTCGGACGACGTGGACATGTCGTGTTTTGCTCGGACTGATCAATGGACATGGCATGTTATGCACAGACTAATTAATGGATTTGTTTTTTTTTTTCTTGTTTTATTTAATACAACTGTAAGTAATATTTAAAAGTCTTTATAAAAAAAATATCAGAAAATTCGCAAAAAGAATGAGAAAACGAACTTACAGAAGACAACTTAAAACAACTTAAAATAAAAATGAAAATGCATCCCTCCGCTTTTTTTTCTCGAACCCACGTTTATTGATCCCACGGACACATCCATAACTTATTTATCAATTAAATTTGTTATATTTACATCAATTGCACAGAACACAAAAGATCGCACACACTAAAACACTAGAATTTGAAGGTTATATTGACGCTTTGAGACACGGGTAACTATTAATTTTTAGTAGCACAAATGTTTTTATAAACATTTACTTACTATTATTGTCTTTTATCGAGATGATCCAGAACCATACAGAAACTGAAAAGCGACATTACAGATAAATTTCATATTTGGACAAGTCTGCTTTTGGTGGCACATATATTACTCCCATAAGAATTACCACTGGACATGTACCATTTTGAACGAACTTTTTGTGTACTTTGTAGTGTTTGGACATGTACTGTTTTGCTTGGACTTCATGTTTTTACTATGATTTTAGCATACAATATATCCGATTTTTCATGATTCTGACTGCGGCAATGGATTTTAATCAAGAAAATACTTCAAAATTCATCACTAACTCATTTCAACTTAATTATGGACATGTCTGGTTTTGCATGGATGCTCCTCAAGTGTTATTGTAAAAAAGGTGATACAAAGTTTGTAGATCATGCAGTTATGTACAAAAACTCTTTAAATACTTTTTTCCTACGAGTCACCATTCATGAGATATCGCGACTTCAGAAGTTGGAACTATCATATTTTGCTTAATATGCACACATTTCTGCACCACCTATGAGATGGTGTACTTAGCGCATTTTTTTAACGTGGTTTTCCCAGTAGGCATAATTCACGATCGATTATGATTAAGAAAGTCTGATCAAACAGTTTGATATTGATTTAAAAAATGGTATCTACTGTTGGTAATTATCAAAACGTAATGGATTATTGTTGAATTTTAAAAATCGTTGTATGAAGAATAATCTTCGAATTTCACTTCAAAAGTCACGTCTTCTTCTTCCTCTCCTTGCTGGATTTCTGTAAATTGTTGTAAGACAAAAAGGTGGATCAGTTATCTCCTCATTGATATCATAAGTATTCTCATCTGTTGTGTTTGGTTCAACATTGGAGCAAGACTGGCCTTGGCAATTGGTACATACTAGTGAACAGTGACTTTTACAGCCACATTTATTACTACAACCCTTCTTGAAGTTACAAAAAATAGTATTAAGTAGTTTTTCTGGAGCAGGCGGGAGAAGAATTTGAATTGGCTCCAAACTATTGTCTATTAATTTCCATACCCTGTCTTCTGAGTCCAGTTCGTTGCCTAGCCATACTTGACTCACGATATAAATGTTGATAAGCAGCAGCAGATGTTGGAGGAAGACAGGATAACTGTACTCTTTTATTGTTCTATATATTCTTTACAAAACTCAAATATCTATACTTGTCTATAGATAATTTTTTTTGGAGCTCCAGAGTTAGTGACCAGCATATTCAAAATCGTATAATTTGTATGTATTTTAGTGTGTGAGTCAAACACAAACCAATATTTCCATATTTTTACTTATATTGAACGTCCGATGACGTATACAGTCCCGCGTATTTATGAATGCTTATCGGAATTTTCAATGTTTGAAATCGCGATATCTCAAGAATGATTCGTAGGAAAAAAGTATTGAAACAGTTTTTTCAGAAAAACAAACTTTGTATGACCTATTTTTACGATAAGACTTAACGTTTACGAGAAATACGCAAAAGACTGATATTTGCGACCTTTGATCTTGAATAAAATTTTTAGCCGACATGGAATTGGTGAAGACTTTTGATATTTCATTTGTAATAGTGTATTTAAGGTCTATACCAATTTTCAGCTCTGGAGAGAGTGTTACGAAGTTTCATTTTTTTACGTCTAATTTGACTGAGATATTTGTTGCGGTTTGACAACCCTTTGTAGTGAAACAAAATTTACCTTAAATTTTCTTACTTATGTACTTTATTCTATAAAATAATTCAACTAAGTATTGTGAAAATTTGTAAAGGTATTTACGCAAACTTTCCATGTTGGCACTTATTATTTATTAATTATTTCTTCTGTAGAGTGACCACACGGTATACTATTTTAACCAAATGTTACATTTTCTTTGTAGCAATGTGATAACTGCATCCCCTATGTCGTTTTTAAGTAATAATTTGTTAAAGTGACTGTATAAATAAAGACGGAAGTTCTATGTAAATACCTTTACCGATTTTTTTTATTACCATTACCACATGGAATCCACACCACTTCCCCGCATCTGCTTTTTTGCACCTCGTCTAAGTGAAACGAGACTTGCCTACACCATGCCATAAATTTCTAATTCTTATTTAATTATACAGTAAAGATGCAAGACACACGGAACTTTGAACTTTCTATGGAATTCGCATTTTTAGTTTCTCCAATGCACTAAACTCTGAGAACTGGGTAATCAAAACCGTAAACGGCAGATGTAACAAGCTTATTGGTGTTATTGATTCGATGATAATGTTTTAGAAATGCATATGCAACGTTGTCCTAGTGAGAAGCGGCAGAGATACTGAGCAATGTGTTTCAAATCTTCGATTACACTGATCTACAAAAAAACAAAATTTTCTGCTCCATGGACTAAGCCTATCATTCCTTATGTATTTTTGTGTGCTGAATTCGAATTTTCGCCCTGACAGACCCCTGGGCGAGAAGAGAGTGTCCTTGTTTTATCCCAGAGTCTCTATTCGTGATCGGTGGTATAGGTTAGGCTAGAATTAGGGTACAATTAGTCAATTAATAAGTACATATTAACCTCGCATCTGGCTGTATCGATGTAAGTCGCAATGCCAAAAAAAAAAACGAATTTTCAATTTAAATTTTTTTTTACGGCGTATATTTCGAATAAGTCGCTGTTATAATTTCCAAAATACCGTTTTTACAATAAAAACCGGGAATTACTCGAAATCTACGCGGTAGAATTTTTTTTTAAATTGAAAATTCGAATTCGGCACACAAAAATTCCTTAAGGAATAATAGGTTTAGTCCTTGGAGACGAAAATGTTGTTTTTTTTTTGTAGACCAGTGTTATTATAACCTGCTCTTTAGAAGTTCGGAAATAAATATTGAAAATGTTTCCTTCTTTGTCTTTGCTCTTTTAGTGTAGTAGAAAAGACCCAAGAAAGCGATGATATGCGTAGTTTTGTAACAGCAAAATTAAGATTTCATACCTTCCGGTGTATCACAAGGAGTATCAGTGGCGGCTCGTGATATTGTCTGCAGAGGAGGCTTGATATTCTGAAAGACAACTGATGTGCAATATGACTACAATTTGTACATTTCCCCACCACCCCTGAGGTATTACAACGGCGCGTTACATTTTTTTGCCGTGGGTTGTTCGCCAGGATACCGATTCACGACTTGAGAGAATAGAACTAATAAAAGAATAGAATGAAAAGGAAATAGAAAATATGATGAGATGAAAATATCATTCTCATGAAATTCTCGTTCCTACGACTCGAGTATCGGTATCCAACGGAGTCCTACTATCCCACTTGTAATTAAATTATATAACTTTTAATAAAAATAAAAATAGTTTTGGTAAAAAAATTAAAGTGTTTTTCTACAAACAAAAAATTGTATTCATTATCACTGCCAGGCGTGTAAAATTATAAGTTTTAATAGAAATTAAAACAGTTTTGAGAAAGAAGTTATATAAAAAAAAATATAACCGCGGAACTCTATATTATGGAGAATTATAAAAAATATTTCCTAAAAAATAAATAACACAAATAAATATTTTTTCTAAAATAACAACTACCTATATTGATCTCTGCTTTAAAGCCTGAATATTTTTATAAATGAGTGGTAACCTGCGATTTTTGGAACTAGCAAAATGGTTGATTATTTCATCATAAAATGAATCGTGTTTCCTCAATTCTGACAAAAAACGTTTTTCTATTGAAATAAGCGATACATTTGAAAGGCGGTCTTGACTCATTTTGTTTCTAGTAAAAATGTTTTTATGCGTTTAAGTGCTGAAAATGATCATTCTACAGAAGCTTACCGGAATTGTCTCAAAAAATAGTGGCGTTATTCAAAAAGTTCTCTAATTTTGGGTCATAAGTTTTTAAAAAATCTACCAGCTCTTTGAAATTTCCTTTATTGCACGATTCTCGTTTTTCGTTACGTCCTCGGAAAGAATTTTCTTGTGAAGATAACTATATAACGGCATCTATTAACCTCTTTAATATTTCCCTATTCTCACGGACCTTTTCGTTAACATTTTCTATTTCTCTCTTATGTGCAGAATCCAAGAAATTTACAATATTTTGTTTACCAAACATTTCGAATTTAATGCAAGATGAAATGTGCTCCTGGGATTTTTCGTGCCTTTCTAAACCTCGCGAAAAATTTTGCAAATTATTAAACCCGGCCCTGCCCCAAATTGAGGATTGATCATTAGTAAATAATAAACATCTCCAACAATATAATTTGTTTCTAACTGTTGATGCCGTTAACCACTCGACTTTTTTATAATTGTTATCACAAAACCCTCTGTTTTGTTTACCACTTTTAAAAACTAACTAACTAAGCATTGCTGGTGTAGGCCTGGCATTTCTTTTAATTCTTACCTTTTCGTCATAAATAAGAGTAGTAATAGTAATAAATCCATTTAATAATAAATAATCCACCACGTCTGGACAACAAGACATGTTGCTGGGAATATTTTCACCTAGAGCACTTATTTCTAGCCCGCCTATCAAATGTTTTATGTATTTATACGTCAAGTTGTTCTTATAACCGGCTAAACGCAACTGTCAGACGTCAGTTCGTTTTCTTTGTGAATCACCTGACTCTTGAATGACCTGTGCACATGCGCTATAAAGAACTGATATCTGAAGGCTAGCCTCATACTTGGCTATTCCAAGTGTTGCTATTTTACACAGCGCAAAGAAATTCAAGGTCATTCATGTTATAAGTAAATGCGGAAAAGTTGGAAGCTATTTCGTATTAGCCTCCAGCGAACCGCAGTGTTCATTCAGTAAAAGACCGGCTGACCGGGAAATATGCATACAAAGACTATCCGGACTGTAACGTTATAGGTATGTTTGTGGAAAGGAAATGCAAATATATAAACTGAAAATTAATTAATGAATAATAAACAATAAAAAATATCGAAAATTGAGATATACCTAATAGAAATTTCTTAAGATATTACTTTTATAAATATGGTGGTTCTTCCAAGGGGAGGCTCAGCCTCCCCTACCTCCCCTGACGAGCCGCCAGGAGTATATATCTGAGTTTTGGACTTCCAGAGCCTACTGCGTTTTAACATTGGAAATGTTTATGTTTCTGTATATGGGGTAGAGTTACCAGTTTTTGTTCAAGGTCGAAAGATAGCGGTGTCGCGGCACAGTAGAGAGAAGACCAGTAGGCTCACTTTTGAGATTTGTTAATCGTTTTTATTTTTTATGAATCCACTGCGCATCCGATATGTGTACGCTCATCTAGATATACACTGCTCGAGTTAGAAAATGCTAATAAACTGGCCAACACTTACAATGACTCTAAATTATTTTCGTTCGAAGATATCCTTGGCAGATGATTTATTTTGCGATTGAATTTACTGATTAATCAATAAGTAGCGAATTAAAATTTGACCTACCTTTACTTAAATTTATTACATAATATCCGCGTCTGACGTCACAGACTGAAAATGTATGACTTTATATTATTCAAGCAAAAATTTGTACACGGCTGCCGATTAGGGTGCTGCGCTTGCCAATTACATTACCTACCGTGTCGAGAGATTACCTAAAAGTTGTACAGCGATGCTGACGGTAGAACTCAAAAGTGTACAGCTTGCTACAAATAGGTGCCTGCTTGCAAATAAATGATGTGTTAGAATTGCAACTAACTGATATAGGTTGTCTGTTGTACAAATTGAGTGACAATAATAATATCTCTTTATTTCAAAGTAATGTATCGCGGTCGACTGAGACTATCATATGCAACGGCTGATATACGCAAATGTAACATGGGTTGCATATATCACAGGGGGTTAAGTTACCAGTTTTTATTTAATGTGGAAATACAGCGGTGTAGTGGATCGTGCTATTTCCGAACGAGGCGAAGCCGTGTCTGAAAAAAGTTGAAAAACTTTATGTTTTATGTATGGTGTTATCATTTCCAATGTTCCGATGATTGCAAGGATTGCGAAATCTGTGAATTTTTTTAAAAACAATGTAGTTTTTTGAACAGCGTTTTTTTGGGTAAACAGATGAATATCTCCGGTTCTAGAGGTTCAATCGGGACAAAAAAAGCCAAAATCTTCATAATTAACACGTCAGCAAATCTGCGTTTGTTTTGGACCATTTAAGTACGTACCACACCCCTCCGCAACCAGTTTTTAGTTTGATGAAAATGTCGCCGAGAACGGCTTTTGTAGAACTTTTCTAGGATGTCTGAAGATTCAGAAAATGCTAACGGGGAAATTGGATCTGCTAAGATTCGCACTATAATCGATTTTTTAGCTTTTAAAATAGTTACAATTTCTGACATTTTATGTCGATTTTTTTCAAAAAACTAACCCCGTAGTAGTTTACGAACAAATTTGTATCTCGCAAACCGTTCAAAATTAGGAAACCAAATTTGTAGGGCAGTTAGCTGGAAGTCCAGGCTAACTCATGATATTCCATCGGTGATACCATTATGTACCATATGGGCGCAGGCGATTTTCAAATGTCACAACCGAAAATTGTCAAAAAGTCAATTTTTCAAATGGCACCTAATATATTTTTTTAGTTTTATGAGATGATTTGCAGATTTGCTAAAATTTTAATTACGAAAATTTTGGTTTTTTGTTTGTCCCGATCGGACCTCTAGAACCGAAAATAACCACGTTTTTACCTAAAAAAACGCTGTTCAAAAAACGGAATTGTTTATAAAAAAACGCAATAGGCTTTGGAACTTCAGAACTCGGATATACAGGGTGTAATTAGTTTCATGTCAAAAAAAACTGGTGGTAGGGAACGACAAGAGAAACAAAAAAACCGTATATAATATGGGGTCTAAAGCTCATAGTTTTGGAGAAAAAAAAATAAACAAAAATTTCCAAATTTTCAATAAAATTTTTTGAGAACTGCTGGAATATTGAGGTAGGTTTAGATCGTCGCGCATGTCTGCCTTATACTCTGACTCTCCCTTGTACAATATTTTAGTTACTGTGGGTGTTTCGTTATGTACACACGTCCAACCCACCGTTCGTTGTTTTTGTTATTTTTGAATTTCGCGTCATTGTGTATTTATAGTTAAGATTTATTTTATTGACTTACCGTTCAAGTTGTCAAATTCTTGATTACGTACAGACACAACTTACTAGTTCGTTCTTTTTGTATTCCTTTTTGTCTTTTGTACGTTTTTATTTTATTTTTCTTTATTGACAACGTTAGTTGATAGTTTAGTGTTTAGTGTTGAACGAAGTGCGCATGTCTTTAATTCGACGTACCGAACTGTGTATTGATACAGATGCAGAGATTTTGAATCATTTAGGTAGGTAAGCTTTTAACCCAGGACACTCATTTATGTTATAAATGTTAATAAACCAAATTTAAATTTTCTAAATTATAAACAATCCAATATTTTGCTCCAAATTAAAAAACACACATGTAAAGAAATGCTCTGTTTAAACCTCTATGGCCATTATTTGCTTGCAATTGTCCACGAAGAGAGAACGAATTATTTACCTCTTTATACTTGCCTCAGTTCAGTTGAGGCGGCCCATCAAAGGCGGTCGATGATCCTTTGACACCGCGTGTGCCGGCGAACACTTTTTTATGACAATTTAAAAGTTGTATAATTGGGAAGTACAAGTCCATCGACCAAGAAAAGCAGTGGTTCTCAATAGTTGTCTACCATAATATTAAATATGTTAACCTAGATCAGTTTTTTTCAAAGTGCCCCTAGAGAGTAAAGTCATAAAGATTTTTTGTTTGTCTAGTCGGTCCCCATTACCAGTATTTTAATGACATGAAACTACTCTGTATATTTTGCAATAATTGATTAAAATGCTCATGTACTACTTTCACACAGGCATAACTTTTTATTTCACCATATCGATTTCAAATTTCTTTATACCAACCTATTCCCTGATGTTTAAGGAACATTTTCTGTCATATAACATATTGCCGCGTTTAACAGATAAAGGCTATATATAGCTATTTGAACACCCGCGTGTCGCATTAGTCAAGTAGCGCATTAGTCGCCTCATTTTGGCATTTTACCTCTAAAATTAAAAGTACAGGGACAATTGGCTTGATTTTCATTCATCTTGCAGTTAGACAAGGCTCACTAATTCAAACTAACATTATTACTTATACACTTCGCAAATATGTTTTTATTTAAGATAAAAATGCGGAGAGTATTCTATTGAATGTGGAACAATTATATAAAATGTGCAGTATATCGGCGAAGAGTATAATTGTTAGCTTGTTTATTATTTACTTTTTCTGTATAATGACCACCCTGTATATTTTTTAACCAAGAGTTGTTAGGATTTCTTTGTAGCAATGTGATAGCTGCATCCCGACTATTATCCTCCTATGTCGTTTCTTAAGTTATAATTGTTTTAAAGCGAACACCCTGTATTAATAAAGAGGGAACTTCTGTGTACAATAAATACCTTCACCGTTTTTTTTAATACCGTTACCACATGGAATCCACACCGCTGCCCCTGCAAAGCTCATCATCTGCTTTTTTGCACCTCGTCCAAGTGAAACGAGACTTGCCTACACCATGTCATAAATTTCTAATTCTTATTTAATTATACAGTAAAGATGCAAGACACACGGAACTTTGAACTTTCTATGGAATTCAAATTTTTAATTTCTCCAATGCACTAAACTCTGAGAACTGGGTAATCAAAACCGTAAACGGCAGATGTAACAAGCTTATTGGTGTTATTGATTCGATGATAATGTTTTAGAAATGCATATGCAACGTTGTCCTAGTGAGAAGCGGCAGAGATACTGAGCAATGTGTTTCAAATCTTCGATTACACTGATCTACAAAAAAACAAAATTTTCTTCTCCAAAGACTAAACCTATCATTCCTTAAGTATTTTTGTGTGCCGAATTCGAATTTTCAATTTAAAAAATTTTCTACCGCGTAGATTTCGAATAAATCGCTGTTATTATTTCCAAAATACCGTTTTGACAATAAAAACCGCGAGTTATTCGAAATCTACGAGGTAGAATTTTTTTTTAAATTGAAAATTCGAATTCGGCACACAAAAATTCCTTAAGGAATGATAGGTTTAGTCCTTGGAGAAGAAAATTTTGTTGTTTTTTTTTTGTAGACCAGTGTTATTATAACTTGCTCTTTAGAAGTTCGGAAATAAATATTGAAAATGTTTCCTTATTTTTCTTTGCTCTTTTAGTGTAGTAGAAAAGACCCAAGAAAACGATGAATGCGTAGTTTTGTAACAGCAAAATTAAGATTTCATACCTTACGGTGTATCACAAGGAGTATGTATCTGAGTTTTTGACTTCCAAAGCCTATTGCGTTTTAACATTGGAAATGTTTATGTTTTCGTATATGGGGTAGAGTTACCAGTTTTTGTTCAAGGTCGAAAGATAGCGGTGTCGCGGCACAGTAGAGAGAAGACCAGTGGGCTCACTTACTCTTAAGATTTGTTAATCGATTTTATTTTTTATGAATCCACTGCTCATCCGATATTTGTACGCTCATCTAGATATACACTGCTCGAGTTAGAAAATGCTAATAAACTGGCCAACACTTACAATGACTCTAAATTATTTTTGTTCGAAGATATCCTTGGCAGATGATTTATTTTGCGATTGAATTTAATGTTTACTGATTAATCAATAAGTAGCGAAGTAAAAGTTGACCTACCTTTACTTAAATTTATTACATAATATCCGCGTCTGACGTCACAGACTGAAAATGTATGACTTTATATTATTCAAGCAAAAATTTGTACACGGCTGCCAAAAAGGCCGCGCTACTATCGATTAGGTTGCTGCGCTTGCCAATTACATTACCTACCGTGTCGGGAGATTAGCTAAAAGTTGTACAGCGATGCTGACGGTAGAACACAAAAATGTACAGCTTGCTACAAATAGGTGCCTGCTTGCAAATAAATGATGTGTTAGAATTGCAACTAACTGATATAGGTTGTCTGTTGTACAAATTGAGTGACAAAAATAATATCTCTTTATTTCAAAGTAATGTGTCGCGGTCGACTGAGACTATCGTATGCAACGGCTAATGTACGCAAATGTAACATGGGTTGCATATATCACAGGGGGTTAAGTTACCAGTTTTCATTTAAGGTAGAAATACAGCGGTGTCGCGATCGACTGCGACTGCGTATATGCAACGGCTGATATACGCAAATGTAACATATATCACAAGGGGTTAAGTTGCCAGTTTTCATTTAATGTGGAAATACAGCGGTCTAGTGGATCGTGCTATTTCCGGACGAGGCGAAACCGAGTCCGGAAAAAGTTGAAAAAGTTGAAAAACTTTATGTTTTATGTATGTATCATTTCCAATGTCCCGATGATTGCAAGGATTGCGAAATCTGTGATTTTTTTTATAAACAGTTTAGTTTTTTGAACAGCGTTTTTTTTTGGGTAAAAAGGTGAATATCTCCGGTTCTAGAAGCTCAATCGGGACAAAAAAAGCCAAAATCTTCATAATTAACACGTCAGCAAATCTGCGTTTGTTTTGGGCCATTTAAGTACGTACCACACCCCTCCGCAACCAGTTTTTAGTTTGATGAAAATGTCGCCGAGAACGGCTTTTGTAGAACTTTTCTAGGATGTCTGAAGATTCAGAAAATGCTAACGGGGAAATTGGATCTGCTAAGATTCGCACTATAATCGATTTTTTAGCTTTTAAAATAGTAATTTCAATGTTTCAACTACAAACAATATTTTTATGTTTATGGGACGGATATAACATATTCATATACATCAAAGTATGTGTGCGAAAGTCCTACATACTTAAACACACAAACACATACAGGGTGATTTACGTAGGCCGTGCATTAGAAGTTTTCAACTCACAGTTGTTGTATTAGAACCTTGAAATTTGGTATGCTGCCATAATCGATAATTTCCATTCTACCTAAAATATTGTCAGTCCTCCTGTTGTACAGGGTGTGCCAAAGGTCGGTACCAGCTTTCTTACTTTAAATAGAAACCTGCATTTTTTTTTCACATGGTTTGATTGGCCTTCTTATTCTGCGTTTAGGCAACCCAAGTTGTGCTAACGTATATGTTACAATTTCTGAAATATGTCGATTTTTTTCAAAAAACTAACCCCGTAGTAGTTTACGAACAAATTTGTATCTCGCAAACCGTTCAAAATTAGGAAACCAAATTTGTAGGACAGTTAGCTGGAAGTCCAGGCTAACTCATGATGTTCCATCGGTGATACCATTTGTACCATATGGGCGCAGGCAATTTTCAAATGCGACAACCAAAAATTGTCAAAAAGTTAATTTGGAAATGGCACCTACTATATTTTTTTACTCTTATAAGATGATTTGCAGATTTGCTAAAATTTTAATTACGAAAATTTTGGTTTCTTGTTTGTCCCGATCGGACCCCTAGAACCGAAAATATCCACGTTTTTACCTAAAAAAACGCTGTTCAAAAAACGCAATTGTTTATAAAAAAAAAACGCAATAGGCTTCGGAACTTCAGAACTCAGATATACAGAGTGTAATTAGTTTCATTTAAAAAAACTGGTGGTAGGCGACAATAGAAACAAAAAACCTTATATAATATGGGGTCTAAAGCTCATAGTTTTGGAGAAAAAAAAATAAACAAAAATTTCCAAATTTTCAATAAAATTTTTTGAGAACTGCTGGAATATTGAGGTAGGTTTAGATCGTCGCGCGTGTCTGCCTTATACTCTGACTCTCTCTTGTGCAATATTTTAGTTACTGTGGGTGTTTCGTTATGTACACACGTCCAACCCGGCGTTCGTTGTTTTTGTTATTTTTGAATTTCGCGTCATTGTGTATTTATAGTTAAGATTTATTTTATTGACTTACCGTTCAAGTTGTCAAATTCTTGACACAACTTACTAGTTTGTTCTTTTTGTATTCCTTTTTGTCTTTTGTACCATGTTTTTATTTTATTTTTCTTTATTGACAACGTTAGTTGATAGTTTAGTGTTTAGTGTTGAACGAAGTGCGCATGTCTTTAATTCGACGTACCGAACTGTGTATTGATACAGATGCAGAGATTTTGAATCATTTAGGTAGGTAGTAAGCTTTTAACCCAGGACACTCATTTATGTTATAAATGTTAATAAACCACATTTAAATTTTCTAAATTATAAACAATCCAATATTTTGTTCCAAATTAAAAAACACACATGTAAAGAAATGCTCTGTTTAAACCTCTATGGCCATTATTTGCTTGCAATTGTGCACGAAGAGAGAACAAATTATTTACCTCTTTATACTTGCCTCAATTCAGTTGAGGCGGTCCATCAAAGGCGGTCGATGATCCTTTGACACCGCGTGTTCCGGCGAGCACTCTTTTATGACAATTTAAAAGTTGTATAATTGGGAAGTACAAGTTCATTGACCAAGAAAAGCAGTGGTTCTCAATACTTGTCTACCATAATTTTAAAAATCTTGAACTAGATCAGTTTTTTTCAAAGTGCCCCTAGAGGGAAAAGTCATAAAGGTTTTTTGTTTGTCTAGTCTGTCCCCATTACCAGTTTTTTTTATGACATGACACTGATTACACCCTGTATACTCCTGGTGATACCCTAGAAGGGACGAAGTCATGATTTTGTTGTTACAAGACTCCGAAAATCAATGTCCTTTTTTTACTTCACTATTTTCTTCTTTAATACCTGCAATATTGTTATAAATCGCTTTTTATTAGCACTATCTCATTCACTAGAGAAACATAAGGAAATGGTTTTCAGTCGAATTATCTGAAAATTTAGTATGTGGTACATAAGTAAACACTAAACAGACACAAAAAAATAAATAATAAAAGTATTAATAATTTTACATTATAGCAATTTTACTTTTTTGTGATTCTTATTTATTTCTCATTCTAGATTTATGTTTTTTTTTTCATTTGTCCATTGTGTCAATTACTGTTACCTTACTTGTGACTTTCATTTTTGTTGTGTTCTTGAATGCCAAAGATGAAATGAGAAAACCATAAAAAATTGCAACTTAATGTCTTTTATTTGATCGCATTTTTATCGAGAAAAAACAGATCTAGGCCTGATAGTTGGATTTCAGCATTGATTCCATATGGCCAACAATCGTTTTAATAATGTCCTGTTATTTGCATGCATAATAATTACATAACGCATTATTTAACACCATTATCTGTTTATAGAACTACAGCTACCCTTAATCCTTACCTGAACCTGTTCATTCCAGTAAAATCGATATCACGTTGCAGTAGTGCATTTTTTGATGAAATACTTTATGGAACACATGAACAGTCGCTAGAAGTCTTTGAAAATCACAGAAAATCCATTATTTTGATTAAATATTTTGCCCTAACCTAACCTAACTCTCGGCTCATGACCTGACACACCCAACCCCGCGCCCAAACCTCCTGACACTAGCAGGAGACCGCTGAAACGGTGAAATCAATAGCTGAAACTTGAAAAGGGCAGAAGAGCTTTCAGGGCTCTCGAGGGTTTGCAGTTTATCGAGGGCGATTTGTTGCTTTTTTCGTGATAGTTATTTACGTAACCAGTTATGAAAAGAGTAATCTTACTTGAGGAATGTAATATTCGCCAAAACTCGCTCGTTTAAATTACGTGAGTCAAGTAAAATTACTCTTTCATAACGTGTTAAGTACAAAAGTTTATCTAATCCCCCTCTAAAATAGAAAAGATATTGCAATTTATTTTGAATTATATTTTACCGTTTCAAACACGCTTGCAGTCGTACAATTAAATTTTGTGTTTATCGCTTTACCTGAGCATTATTACGGGTTGACATTTGTGTAAACAAACTTCAGTTGTCAATCTACTAAATTTTTTGAAGCAAATGAAGTCATAAATGGTTGATCAGATGTGAATATTCCATCTGATATAAATTAATCGACTAATTTTGCAGTAAATTTAATAATACGAAATACGAAATGTGAAAACTGGTGTCAACAAAAAGGAATAAAAATATGGTTGAAAAGATTCTCTTAGCGTACTTCGAAATGATGAAAAACTATAAAGCATCTACAATATGAACTACCAATATTAAAGGCAGAATTAAATATAAAAAATATATCGTATAGCATTCTTGAGAAAATATGCAGGTTATCACGCTAAAAAATCTATCATTTTAACAAGAGAAAAAAGTTTTATTAGAAATGCTGATGATGGGAAGTTTTTATTTGCATTTTATTAATAAAGTGTTTTTTGTGTCTTAGTGTTAAAGTTCTTTCTCTAAATGATGGGTTTAATAATAATCAGTTACGTAAAAATTCATTACATCACAAGTTATGTAATGAATCTGACAGTTATGAAAAAATGTAACTTTTCCTAACGTGAAAAATGCATTCAAAATTTGACATTACATAACGGGAAATAATAGTATATTATTCAACGAGCATAGAATAATGGCCATTATATGCGGGTCTCGGAAAAATAAACATTTGAGTGTTGCTGTGCGAACTCAGTATCCTCAAAAGTTGAACGTTTGGACGGGAATTTTGAAGAATCGTATTACTGGCCCATTGCTAATCGATGGCAATTTAAATGGCAATAAATATTTAAAGCTTTTACAAAACCAAATAATTCCTGCAGTTCAAAATCTTCCTGTCAACTTTGACGACATTTGGTTTCAACAAGACGGCTGCCCAAGTCACAATACCTTAACTGTTATTAACTTTCTGCAAAGAACATTTCCCAATCGTTTAATAGCTACGAGGGGAATGATCAAATGGCCCCCCAGGTCACTTGATCTAGCACCCCATGATTTCTTTCGGTGGGGCTTTTTAAAGAAAATCGCGTACAAACATGCGTTTGAACGAGCCAATAATTTAGTTGAATTACGGGAAAATCTTATCCAACTTTGTGCAAGCATTACTCCAAATCAACTCAATGATAAGAGAGGTTCATTGTATAATCGGTTTGGCTATTGTTTGGAACAAGAAGGTGGTTTGTTTGAATCCTTACTTCATTAATTTAGTTGATTTTAGTTTCTGAGGGTTATTTAATTTTATTTTAATGTTCTATTTTTGTAATTTAATAAGAATAATTTATTTTTTAATAATTATTAGTTGATTTTAGTTTCCAAGTTATTTAATTTTATTTTAATGTTCTATTTTCATTTCGGTTTTAATAAGAATTATTATTTTATTCCCATGGCATTTACGGCTAAAAAAGAAACTGCAGAAATGCTTTCAATAGAAGAAATTATTTGTCAAAAACATGACAAATAACTTCTTCACTTTTGACGACGAGATATTGTCTCGTTTCGTATTAGAAATTATTACTTACGTCCGCACCCACCCTTAGTTCATGCCGTGCTAAATTCAATTCATTGTGTGCTTCTTCTTTCACGATTTATGGAACTAGCGGGGCGTGGTCAATTACATCGTTATTCCTATACCCTAAACTGCATTTTCCGAATATGTATGTACCTGCATCTGATGTTGTCTTTACGGATTCGATACGAATTATCCGGATTAATTAATTCTGCTAAATAACATACTGACCGTGACAGTTGAGAAGGATGTTCAAAGGAAATGTCCAACCATCTTTTCGTTAACTGAGGATAGTCTAACAAATAGTTTTTTGTTGAAATACAAGACTTTATCGAAGCCATATTATCATTTGCATTTTGTTTCATTTGTTCCATCACTTCCTCTTAAATCAGTATCACTTAACAACATTTTTCCATACTTATTCTGCAATAAACAAATAACTTTGCAAAACCGTTCCAAGCTTTGGTAATAGTTTATTGCCTACTACTACTCAACTAATCTGACCTTCGGTTTTATCACGCCTTGTGCTACTTCCACTGGCCATCTTATTTTGCTGTCGGGTCTCGAGTAATTTGCTTTACCCACAGGAAGTTGTAATCTTTTACTTTTAAGTGTCGGCATTAAAAGATTAAAATTCTTTTAAGTCCGAAACGACATCAAACAAACCTCGGTCAACAATTATTACGTCGCCGGGCTTTAACAACTTTGGTAACCCCATAGATTTACCTCTTTGGGTAACCCATTGAAATTCATCAAAATTTGCTTCATTATAGAGGAATCATTCACGCTGGCGTTAAATAATCCCAACAAATCTATTATGTAACCATTAGGGGTGCATTTTGTTAGCGGTTTGCATGAGGGGACGTTTTTCTGTCCAGTATATGTTTTTTTTTCTTGGTATACGTTATTGGAACTTTCTTGGTGACGGATATATGTACCTTCACAAATAATCATTAGCTGATCATCTTGAACGTCAAAAATGACTTTAACTATTCCATTAGTATTCTGGTTACTGTCTGTAGACCAAAATGTTGAGAAGTAACACCTTTTTTAAAGGTATTGAGGACGAAAGAGAAATATTCAGAAACTAATTGGGCATGTTTGAAACGAACAATGGAAGCAATAATTTGATTACTACACCTGTTTTTAATTTAAATAGAAGAACAATTGTGAAAGACAATGCAGGTTTTTTTGCAATAACTTTTTTACTGCTTATAACTCCAGAAGAGTGAGGTTAAGTAAAAAAATGTTAGGTTATAATTATCCAAAATATAAAGTCCATATGTTTAGTTCAAAGTAAGCGCCCAAAATACTAGTTTTCTTTGTAAGGAAAATCCTAAATATAAACGATCAGACGTTTCTTTTTAAACGCTTATATCTCGAGAAGAGTGAGGTTAGGTAAAAAATGCCAGGAGTCAAAAAATGCTTAGAATTGTCCAGAATATAAAATCCAATGGTTCTTTTTCAACTTAAAAAAAAATTATTGGCGACCGGAATTAGTGAGCTTCTGTTCCAGCTTACGACCGGAAATCGAAAAAGAACCAGTTCTCATGACCCTGACTTTGTTCTATACATCTTTAGGAACATTTTACACCATCTCACATAAAAATCAGGTGGGGCAGAGTCTCATGTTGGGGTTAAATGCTTCATTTCCTCGACTACTGACCTAATAATAGTTTTTGACCAAATAGGTCTAAAATTAATAAATAACAGTTTCTCATTGTAATATATCAGTCACACAGACTAAAAGTTTTTTTGACAAACAAATTTCAGTGAATAAATTATTGTTGCACGTAAATTTAAAAGTTGGTCCTGTAAAATCCCCGCATGGAAATTAAATAGGCGTAATATAATCGTAAAATTTACGCTCTCCACCTCACATTAAGCTAAAAAAGAAGAGTAAGAACTACTGTCAGTTTTTCATGACTTTTTTTTTTAAACGAGATTGACATTTCGAAAACGCAAGTTTCTTTTTATGGAATCCCCTGAAGAGTACTATGATTCATTAGACGAAGATTCAAATTACGGAAGCTTAGATAATGACAGTGTAACAGAGGAGCTTGTAACGTGCCCAAATAACGAGTTAGATGGAGAACACGATAAGGTACAACCCGATCAAGACCTTTCGACCAAAGTTGACATTGTACCTCAGGCTATCGTGACAGAAACCCGCGACGATGTTATTCCATACTACGGGAAGGATTTGAACAAAAGCGAAATAGATTTGGCTAGGATTAATTCAAAATGTACCAACGTCTCAGAAAATAAATCAAGAACTGAAATCGGAAGGAGGAAACCTAACACACCACTGATTGATGGTCAAAGGCTTTCCAGTAAATCTTACTTGTATATGTTTCAAGCAAAAATGGAAAATGAATTTCAAAAAAAAATGTTTTCATTAGAGGTCTCCAGTGTGCCTTGTTTGAATTCGACGCCGAAAAGCTATGTGACTTGTGCAGATTTTGAAGCAAATTCAGTGTCCTTCAAAAGTGAAGATTTTTCAGAAACTGAAAGGTATATGTAACCTCAACTCTACCTACTAATCTAGTCAAAGTAAGGAGGGATTCCCATTAAACAAACTGATAAATTGCGTTTTTTAGGAATTCTTAATGGAAAAACTATTAGACATATCATTTTCAAACTTTGGAGATATATTTATTATACGTTAAAGCAACTACGTTCAAATTTGTATGTTATTATATTGAAAATTGTGGCTTTGGAGACCCTTATCTATAGATATGGCATGAACTAGGGAGAATTTCTTTTTTCAAAAAATGAGGACACGACGCGCGACGTATGAAAAAAAAAATTACTTTTTCCTCTTTACATTTTAAATGACAAAAAAAAAATTGCAAGTATTTTATTTTCCGTAGTATATGACAACGACAGTTGGGTTCTCATAGACAGAGAGCCAGCCCCAAAAAAATTCTCTGAATATACTAAGCCTGGTTTTTTGCCAGTTGATTACAGTAGCTGTGTACACAAACATACTGCGGTCAATCAAGCGGAACAGGTGTCTCAGGTTCGCTATCAAAGATATTATGATTATGGAGGTAATAAAATGAATTTGCTGAAAACCGTTATACAAATTATACAGGGTGTCCCGGAAATGGTGGGCAATCTCTTGGATTTGGGTAGAACTAGTGAAAATAAGGTCACGAGTTCGTATATTTTTCTTTCCCCCGAGGTACCCCTACGAAGATATTCGTTCTTGAAGTTGAGGGTTAAAAATCGATTTTTCGCGATAACTTTTTTATTGTTCAATCGATTTTAATAATTTTTGAGTCAGTATCATATTATTTTAATCCAGTTAGGTCAGTGTATTGGAATCTTGAATAACATTCTTGGGGGCTTGGGGGCAGAGCACCCATTGCCTTAATAAGTTGTAAAAAAATGTCAGCCTATTTTTATTTCTAATGTCATTTTAAACTTTTTGAGCCCTTTTTACGTAAAAAACGTATACTTGTTTGATGTCGGTAATATGAACCGTTTTCGAGATAAATGCACTTAACGATTGTCAATCGCACAAATAATAGTAATTTTTTTAAATAAATAAACACGAGGATTATGTACAAAACAACATTTATTTCTCTATGAGGTAGTAAGTACTAACCTACACTTATAAAAACAAAAAATCTTGAATACACTAAACCCAAAATTTGAAACCTGACTGTAGAAAACTATTAGGGACATGGAGAACTGAAGATTTATGAAATTTCATAACAAATGCTCAATATGAGTGCCTCTTTCTCTAATGCATGCTTGTCCACGACGAACTGACGATCGCTGGACTCGCCACAACATTCCTTCTTTTTCTCTAATTGCATTTGAATGGTACATAATTCTCTCGTATAATTTCTCTCTTGTCTCTACTGGTGGGGCATACACGAGACTCTTTAAATGCCCCCATAGGAAGAAATCAAGGGGATTTAAATCGGGTGATTGGGGAGGCGAAGAAACAGGCCCACTGCGACCTATGCACCGGTTTGGATATATTCTATTCAAATGACCCCTCACTATAAGACCAAAATGCAGGGGCGCCCCATCATGCCTAGACCACATGTTCTCTCGAGATGCAATGGTAACGTCTTCTAAAAGTTGTGGTAACTGCTGTAGGAGGAATTCAAGATAAAGTTGCCCATTCAATCGATTTGGTAACACGAATGGGGCCAACAAGTACCGGGCAATAATTCCGGCCCAAACATTAATATGAAATTGCCTTTGATGGCGCGTTTGAATTATGGCATGCGGACCCCAGAACTTGGGCACAGCATGTGCGGCACCATTTGTCATTTTTTTTTAAATAATCGACGGGAAGGTCATACATAATATGATAAAGTAAAAATTACTATTATTTGTGCGATTGAAAATCGGAATTTCATCATTAAGTGCATTTATCTCGAAAACGGTTCATATTACCGACATCCAACAATACGTTTTTTTACGTAAAAAGGCTCAAAAAGTTGAAAGTGACCTTAGAAATAAAACAAGATGGGCTGAATTTTTTTTTACAACTTATTAAGGCAATGGGTGCTCTGCCCTCGAGCCCCCAAGAATGTTATCCAAAATTTGAATACACTGACCTAACTGGATTGAAATAATATGATACTGACCCAAAACTGATTAAAATCGATTAAACGATAAAGAAGTTATCGCGAAAAATCGATTTTTAACCCTCAACTTCAAGAGCGAATGTCTTCGTAGGGGTGCCTCGGGGGAAAGAAAAATATACGAACTTGTGACCTTATTTTCACTAGTTCTACCCAAATTGCCCACCATTTTCGGGACACCCTGTATATTGCATGTAAATAACAGTTATGTCAGTCAGTCAGGCGAATGTGGGGACGGAGCTTGTCAATCAGCCCCAATGTATGTACAGGGTTATTTTCACTATATATTTACCCCCCTTTATTTCTGTTATTATTAAAAATAGACAAAAGTTTCGTATAAAAGTTGTAGGATCTTACCTATATTTTATCGTAACGTGATAAAAATTAAACAATTTCATGTATACTTAGGTCACGTGATAAGAAATAAATATGTTTTTTTTAAATGGAACGCCCTATATATTATTGCATTTTCGAGAGGCCCTTTTTCTTCTGATTTCAAATATATAAATTGTATGGATCTATCTTGAATACTTCTCGACATATTTGACATTCAAAATGCAAATAAGCAACAATTTGGCCTAAAGTCACTGGTCTAATATTAATTTCTTCTTTTTCAGTTATGTCGACGGACCTCTTAAATATGTTAAAAACAATAAGCAAGATTCGTCGACAGTTACAAGCTTAGACTCAAAGTTTCACAGCGTTTCTGAACAATACTTAAAAATGTGTGGTGCGGAAACGACGAAATCAAAGAAGAAAACTTCTCAATCGTTTAATAAAGTTCCTGAGATGGGTGGGCTGGGTCCAAACATTCCAAAGGATAAGGTAAAAGTTTGAATAAAAGTATACTCGTTTGTTTTTTACGAAGAATCACGTTCTAGTTGTACTTGCTTAAAAAGCGGCAGCAGTATGGCCAACAAGTGAATCAGAAAAACAGGATAAAAATGATAGAAAAGAAGCTACTCGAAAATTTACATAGAGAAATGAAGAAGTGCAGCAACATCAACATTAATAAATGAATTTGAATTAAAACGTGTTTCATTATTTACTATTTTATAGACTCGCCTGCTTTAATACTCCAGGAAAATTAGAATTCAACCTCGGAATGGGAGGGAATAAGCTGTAAAGTATAAAGTATACCGCGAAGCCCCCCCCCCCCTTCCTAAAAAACCACCCCCTCGGTGAAAGAAGCCTTATTTTACTGATAACTCGTTAACCGTTGAAGATATTAAAGAATTGCTCATCATAGAAAAAGAAAGCTTGACTAGTTGCCTAAAAAAATGTTCTTGTAATTTTCCTGTATATGCCACAGTTTTCGAGAAAATCGATATTGAAAAAAATTGCAAAATTTGTGTTTTTAATACGCATGAATTTTCGTTTATTTGAAATTTTTTGCGCGTGGCCTATAGAAAAAATTGAATTGCTCCAAAACCAAACATACTAGGAAGAAAACTCAAAATGGGATTTAAAGGTTATATAAAATACTCTTTTGTGTTTCCATTTTTGATGGCTATTGATATCTATTAGTATATAAAAAGAACAATATAATATCTTGATTTTTTGCGATTTTAACTATTCACATGCCCATAAATAATAACTGACTTTAATATAAGTTATAAATGCATTATCTTTTAGTTCAAGATAGTACTTCAATGCAGAAAAAGTTAGGAATAAAAATATTCACATTTACAAACTTAACCATCATGTTGAAGTTAGCCAAATTTTCGCCAATTTTTTATTATTTCCGAAAAATAAAAAAAAAAACCCAAACGTCTTGAAAATTTAGCTCAAAATTTTTTTTTACTTTATATATAAGTATTGTTTCTAATCATTTAATAGTTAAAAAATCGTATAAAAAAAATATCAAAAAATTGAATATTACCCTTTTTGGATTTTTTTTTGGCTAACTTTAATGTGCTGCTATATTATAGTCAGTTATTTTTTTATAGGCCTGTGAATATCAAAAATCAAGAGATAACTATATTATATTGTTATTTTTATATACTAATAAATATCAATAGCCCTCAAAAATGGCAATACAGGAGACTATTTTATATCCCCTTTAAAACCCATTTTGATTTTTCTTCTTTTCGAGCAATTAAATTTTTTGTGTAGGCGGCGGGCAGAAAATTTCAAATAAACGAAAATTCGCGAGCATTAAAAATACAAATTTTGCAATTTTTGTCAATATCGGTTTTCTCGAAAACCATGGCATATACAAGAAAAATACAAGAAGACTTTCCTTTAGGCAATTAGTCAAGCTTTCTTTTTTATCCTGAGGAATTTTTTATATCTTCAACGGTTAACGAGTTATCAGTAAAATAAGGCTTTTTTCGCCGAAGGGGTGGTTTCTTGGGGGTTGCGCGGCGCCCCCAGAACTGACTTTTGTGGTTTTGTGATGTTTAATCCTCGCACTAACAGTTACGGAAGGAAAATCTCAGATAACATTTTTTGCGAGCTTCTGGTGTATTTTTTACTTTAGCGACTGGACTATTTGAAATAAAAAAGTTTTTAAGGTTTGAATTTGACAAAATGTAACGTGAAAATAGAACACTTGGAATGCTATTATGGAATTTATTTTTATTTCACGACCTTTGACCTTGAATATCTCGCGATACAAACACGACATTATATGAGACTTTTCTACCATAACTTCAGAAACCCAAAACAAAGGTGTGTACAAATTTACAACTTATTCCCTCCCATTCCGAGATTTGCTCCTTATTTTGCCTTATTTTCCTGGCAAACCTATAAAGGAACGCAGACAAATTGGCATTTTGATTAAAAAAATAAGCTTACCGCAATTGTTAAAATAAAATGAGATAAGGCCAAATCTTTGCGTCTTGAGATTCCAGGAACACGAAAAAGTGGTTTTAAAGAAAAATTTAATCAAAATAATTTTGGCCAGTAGAATCCACATATGCAAAAATACCGACCAGCTTCCCCGAACCCTTTAAACTCAAAAATCTCAAAAACAAATTGTTTAAGGAAGTATAACTTTACAGGTCTTGTAGCCTTGAAACTCCATGCAAAATTGTTTTTGGAGAGATTATATAACTTAAAAATTAAGGAAGTAAGCCATTGGTTTCATTATTTATTTTTCCTCCCGAAGAAACGAGGCAACCATTTTATTTTCATCATAACTCCGTAAGTATTTATGCTAACGACTTTTACTAACGCTCATTTTAAAGGTCTTTTCAAGTACTTTAAAAAAGGCCTCACAGATTTCCCCCTAAAAATTGATAATGATGATGATGATGATGATTCTTTTGAAAAAACGTAAAAGTTTTCGAATTATTCGTGAAAACTCGGTCTAAAACATGTATTTTTTAGATGACGAATCAACAACTCGAAAAATATTTATTTATTGAAAAAACTTCATAAAACATTTTTTGCTTAGGATTCTTCTCCCGTTGATTTCTGGTTGTTTTGAGTTCACTAATTTCCACCCCGAGAAGGGGTGGCATCGACCCCCAGGGTAAAAGCACACCTTCGGACCATGTCCACTTTGCAATACTGTCAATTACGAATCGAATGCCGTTTAATCGCTTATTTCATGAAAATTGATCCTAACCAGAGTCCGAGGTTTTGCACTTTTTTAGTCTTTACTGACTGGACTGAACACTAAATTTGAAACTAAACCATTGACGCATTCAAAAGTTACAAGAGTGTCTCTGTTGGATGAGCCACCCGGTATACCTATATTTCAAATAGTACTCTTAGTGCCATCTATGAGCGATTGATCACATTACGCTCGCTAACAATTTTGAACATAATAAGTAGATGGCAGCGCTAATGGGAGAGGCAAAAGAAGCTGCTATTTCCTTTTCATTCTTTCATCGTTGGCAACCTTGATTCGTGAGAAGAAATGGTTAATTTCTGACGTTTTTCTTCATAGCAAAGGCAAAAGTGACAGTTCTAGTTTGAGGTTAGGTTATTGTTATTACTTCGACATATGTGCAAATTTTCCTTATTTTTCCCTAATGATTTGCAACACGCTAACAAATTCTAAATATTAGATAACCATATAATCCACCCTACATCAAATAATATAAACAAAGTAAGTTTAACGATGTCGTTATCTTAAATACACAATTAATATTATAGGCAAAATGGCCTTTCTGTTTATATTATACAGTGTTTATTAATTAAGCTGAGGTATTTATTTATGTAGGATAATAAACATAATTTATTTTTGTGTGTACTGTTAAATGTTTTTCTCATGAGTTGGTATTTTTAGAAGAGACTTGGTTAAATATTTTTTTTAGGAACATGGCTGATTACGAAAAACAATTTCAAGAAGACCTGGAGAGGGCCCAAGCTCTCAGTTTGGAATCTTTAGCCTTAGAACAATTTAAGAGCAAAAAATTGCAAGAATTAAGTAGATCATCAACCGTCGGGTCTGTTCCTAATAAACCTAAAACTACGTCAGGTAAAGATGAACTTTAGAACCGTTATAAATCCCCGAAGTAATTACATTTTCCTTTATTACAGTGACTCGAGCATCTTCCATGAGTGAGACAGACTCTGCACAAATAAAATATGACCGTCAGCAGAGTAAATCCAGGCCAAGACCAGGAACCTCCACTGGTAGTACTTCCAGTTCGCTGATTGCTCCTCCTCCCCCATCGCAACGAAAGAACAGCTCTGCAAATGAAACTCCCGATTTAATTTCCTTTGCTAGCCCACCTGCACCTAGAAGCGACATTATTGATTTTTGTAATCGACAAAGGTTAGTAGTTCTATTGAGTTATAGTCAAGCAAGAGTTTAAGTTGGAGTAGGGTAGCTTAGAAGTAAGGGGAGAGAGAGGGACATGGTTTTTGTATTGCAAAATATGACTAAGCAAAAAGATATCAGATAATCTGGGAGATAATACTTATTTATTCAGTTTTATTTGTTTGGTATTTTATTATGAATATTATGGTATGAGAATGCATAGGGTCATGAATTTCATCAGTCTGTTATTGTCGTTGAGTTTATATAGGTTATTTTTAATGTTATTGTTGGGTACTTATTAATAATCAAATTGCTTAATAATGCCGTAGACCGCAACATGTTAACAAAACATTATTGTATAATGCTACGAATTTCGTTCTTCTCTGGAAATATGTCATAAGTAAAATGAGACTCGTTACAGCTATTCAAACAACCAAGTGGTGAAGATGACATCACCGATGATTTGCCAGCCTCCGCCACCCGGTTTCAAATTCTGGCCACAGATGTCCATAAATTCCACAGGCAACTCTGCGTTTCAATCCAACGCTCCACAGCAAACCATGATGTATCACAACGGGGGCTATTTCCAATCACCGGTTAATCTCAACATGGGCATGAACTCGCCTTTAACGATTTCTCCTAGGATTCAATCTCCCTTGAGCACCGTACCAGCTCAGATCAATACTACGGTACCGTTTTATCTGCCCCATCCGTCAGGAAGCATGAGTGCCCCTAGTTTTTCTTCGAGTCCACAGGTACGTTGAATATATAGGGAATAATGGGAGACTTGATTATTTTTTGAGACAATTGACGGAAATTTCATTTAAAATACAATGAGCATTATGGGGTATTTTTTCAAAAGGGGGGAACCTCCATATTTACGTTATAATAATAATAATTTAGAAGACTCGTGAGTTCGCTGGAAATTAAGTAGGTGCATTAAAACAAAATGATGTATAAGCTGAAAAATAATAATAATAGGTTATTATCCAAAGAACAAAATGAATAAAAGTAAATTATTACAAAACATACATGAAATAAGATTAAAATAGAGTGCAGCACACGTAGTGGGTCTGCCTGGCCGCAATCCGACTACTTTTTTTCTTATAATTTGTACAGAACGCCATCTATAAATCTTTATGAGAGATTTTAATTCCTTTTAAATAAACATTTTATCATAGGGATATTATTTCACACTCTTGTTAACGCTACATTTCAGCTGAGACAGAGGGTTTTGAACTCAACACACAATGCAAATATAATGGTAAATTGCTTATTTCTGAAAATTTATTTGGCATCTTTCAATTTCATTTTTTTTTTTTTTTCTAAAAGCCGTGGTACATTTGGTAGTCATTATAAAATATGCCCCTTGCTCCAATACTATAAATTTCACTGACCTTCAATACTCTGCAAATAATTTTGTTAGAACAAGAAAATCTTATTTTAAAGGTCACCAGTTTCGGCAGTTAGTGTAATCTTCTGATAATTTGTCTTAGAATTTATCATCTTCTGAATCATCTTAAAACAGTTGATGCTTACAGTAATCCTAAAAGTTGAGTAGAATATCTTTTATTATATCTATGGTTTTCATTCATCTGCAGATAACAGTATTCAATCATTTAATATGCCATCAAAGATAAAAAATTACCATTGTTTTTTTTTGGGTTGTTGTTGCAATGAGCAAAATGCATAATTTTTTTAAACGTCACAGATGAACAGATCACTAAAAAACATAATTTTTCCAGTATTTTATTTTTGTTTTATGTTCTAATTAAAGGTTAAAAAAAGCATTTACTGCAGCTGTCAATTTAACTGCGTTTAAACGGAGAAGTTTCCGCGCTACTTGTGTGTGACGTCATTGGGCACATCGCACCGACGGAAAATGTATTGTGATTGCGAATGTGTACACATTATTTATGTTGTGTAATGGAAAATACAAAGAAAAGTAGCTATAAATATTGTATTGTGCCCAAATGTACAAATACTAAGTACAATAAAAACTCCAGAAAAGGTATTTTTTAATGTGCCTAGACGCGATAAACTTCGGAAGTAATGATGCAGAACTATGAGACGAGACGGCCGAAATGCAGAATTATAGTCATCCTCAAGATTATATTACTACCAGGATCATTTTGATGTAAATTTACCCATTAAAACTAATTATTTTATAATAATATTATGAAAATATGTACCTAACCTTAATATTATTGTGATAATTTGTTTACATATCACGGTGAATTTGGTCACTTTCCTATTTATAGGAATACAAAAGTTTACTAACTTCTGTTAAAAGGAACGTTGAATTAAAATGTATAAATGTATAAGAATGGTGGGAATAATGTAACTTCTCGACGTTCTACATATCCAGTTATATATTTATATATATATATATATGTATGTCAACAGTTATTTTTACTATAAATATACCTACCTACCTAAAAGTACGTACTTAGTAAGTGACGGGAGATATTTATTATATAAAAAAGTAAAGCATTCTAAGATGAAAAATATTAATTAATATAACATTAAAACATTGCCTTGTTTACCTATTTTGAGGTTAGATACATAAATTATTTGTTATATTTAACTACAGTAAAAGGATAAAAATGGGCACGATTGAATTAATGTTTAGAATAATGAATGACACATACCTTGTTGCTTTAGTACCTCCAATTTCTGCACTAATAAAATCAGTATTAGCAGCAAAAAAGTTTGTCATCATAAACACATCAACAACGGGCAAATTGTCACTCTGGCCCCGTAAAAACCCACTGTCCGTCATTTTTACCACTTAATAATTAAAATAAATAAATAAATGAATGATTTCTTTTATGAAAATATCAATACACATTTACAAAACACAAAACAATTTACGATTTAACCCCTTGGCAGATAGACGACCATTAGACATTATGCCGAATGACGTCAGACCAATAGCGTGGTGTTTTCAGTCACGTGGATATGTTCCCATAAAATTTTGAATTTCAAAGTCGTTTCTTTAGGCTACACATTTTTTTTATACCTTTTCTTCATTACTTTCTCAACTTATATAACATATATAACGAAAAAATAATAAATTATTGCATTTCTAAAATTCATGCATGTTGCTCATTTACCTTTTATTTCTCGGACTTTCACCTACCTTAGTAATTAATTTATTTTTACAATTGGTACAAGTATTTGTATGGAGCGAATATTTTTCTACCAGTTACTTACCACTAAGTGAATACAAAAATAGGATTGGCTCACATCCCGGTTTGAGGAGGTCCAGAAGTAGACAGTCTAAAGCTACAACTCTAACACAAAACATACTGACATCTATTTGTAACACCAAAATATAGATATTAATTAGTTCATTGATTGATTGATTTGCCAGCGTAAGGCAGGGTTGCGATGATTTAAATCAAGTTGTGTAAAGCTAATAATCTAAGTAAATCAAAGTTCAGAAAATTCAAATAAAAAGTACAGTTTATTTAAAAGCTAGATATAAATTACAAAAAATTCAAATAAGAAGAAGAAAAGAACAGTTAGGTTACACATATAAAACACAAGTTACCTTCTTAAATGTACACAATAAATTAGGTACCTACTTAAAAGCAGAAACATAAGTAGACAAATTAAAGAGAACCTATTCTAAAAGAAAAAACATGATTTACTCCGAAACGAAAGTTTTAAATTAGGTTAATTATTGTAAAGTTTGTACAAAAAAACTAATTTAGCTGCTTTTTCGGTCCCTAAATGATTTCGAATCTTAAAATGATTCAAACCAAATGTTAAAAATATTCTCTCAACCGAGGCTTAACTAGCTGCAACAGAAAATAATTACTTGATAATCGGGAATAATTTGTCAATAATATCAATATTTCTTTGGGATTTCCACCAGTCCAAGGGTTTTGTATTTTTAAGAATTTCTTCGTGAAACATAATATCAGCAAGAGGCTCAGATTTTGCCAGAAATTTAATAATCAGTGGTAGTAAACCACTTTCGAGATATTATTCATTAGTGACTTCTAAAGCACAATCCTTTTCGCTTTCTGTTAATTTATGCTTTGTTTTCGTAGGGTCTAGAATGAAGGCTAGCAAATGGTATGAGGTGATACACTGGTCGTATCGGTATCTAAATATTTGCATTTGCATTAAGGTAATTTCAGTTTTGTCAAAATGCGACTTAAATTGTTCTACGGCGTCTGATAAAATTGCATCGTTTCTTTGAAGCCTATCAAGTGCAACAGATAAAGTAGTAGTAATCTTCAGCAGTTCTTTTTAAGTAAATGTTTGAAATTTCTGTCCTACTATGCTATCAATTTCATTACTATGTTCCTCGCTAATTTTAAAAAGTGAGGGTCATGATTTGACGAAACTCTCTAAGCAGTCGGTAAGTGAGTTCCATCTTACGTCAGAAAGTAAAGTAAGTTTTTTCCTCCGTCTTTTGCGTATGTCGCAAAGGCAAAATGATTGTTTCGGAAGTATTTCACAACGGACGTAACGTGTTCCTTAATTTCACTAATTTCCAAATCCTTATATAACAAGTTTAAAATGAGTGGAGCACAACCGTAAGTAATTTAGTTCTGTTGACTCTTTAATTTGGTTTCTCATAGCATTCATATCAGCAGCATTATCCGTCACTAAACTGCTTACTGTACAGGTATAGTCTTCTTCTTCTTCTTTTAGCGGGGCGCCTGGAGGTCGCCGCACTCAGGCCTAGTGGCCCATTGTGCTACAGGTATAGTCAGTCTTTAGAGTTTTAATTAAGTTTGTTGCAAGTTCTGTTAAATATACAGATGTATGTGGATTTCCAGATGTGTCTATTGCGTCTACTAAAAAGGAAAACCCATTTTCCGTTACAGTTGCACATATTATTGGTTCATTGTGTATGTTGGACCATCCATCCAATGACAGACAAACTGAACTTCCTGATAAATCTTTAAAACATTTACTTTTTCCCTCGTTATACACTTCATCGAGCAGTCTGTTGGACACATCATGTCGAGATGGTGTTACATATCCAGGTCGTAAAACTGTTATTGCCTTTTTTACTTCAGGTTGTTCAATACACATGAAACTGCTGTTTGTCGCATAAAGAGCTCTAGCAATTTGTTTATCTATTTCTTCTTTATTAGACTTGGTCGTACGTACAACAAAAGATCCAGAACTGGAGTTAGGCACTACTTTTCTGTTTTTACTTAATGGTGTAGAAGATAAGAGCGGCTGTGCGGCATTATCTTCCTCCGCATCTTGTTGTAACGTGTTCAATTGCACCTGTAATAAAAAACAAGATTGTTATGTTGTTCATTTTTAAATCCAGCTACACACAGACAGGCATAGATACTATACTTTATTCTTAAAACTAGGAGTGAATGAAAAAGTCACATTTGCCCATGGAAAGTTACTAGAAATCTAGAAAGTGCACTATTATTAACCCATATTTTACAGTAACTTTCAATTTTTAATTTGTTGCGCTCTTGTTCTTCTATGATTACTCTTTATTTTACGCAGAATTTTTTTAATCTACCGATGACTTAAATTTTATCGAGTTTATTGGCATTTTAACTGGTTCTTTTTGCTTTTTTCGGGAGCATCCTTCATAGCACGTCCATCTTCGAATAAGATAAACCGACTCTTATATATTTTTGGCGCAACAAATTGCCAATGATGCAAAGATTATTAAAATTTATTTAAAATGGTTATGTGTAGTTGTAAATAGAAAGTGAATTTAGTGCTAATATTAAACACACTTTTAATTTTTATATAACAGCCTTAGATTGTATGAGATAGTCAAATTATCGATTGAAGCAAATTAACAGAGATAAAATAATTGTTTATTTGTATGATAATAGCTTCAGTTCAAATGCAGCAAGTGCAAATTGCTTGCAGGTGAAATAAACTTCTTTTAATTTATAACTTATAACAAGTTTAGTGAAGATTTTAAGTCCCTTGCATTAATTCTGTCAGTAAACATAGTTTTAAACTACAATTTCTATTTTGCACAGGTGGTATTAATTGTGAAACTGGTGATTTATCGAGTTTTCAACAGCAGTAGCTAGAAAAACACTGTAGAAATTAGTTTTCAAGAGAGAATAAGAATGTGATCTGTTCTGAATTATGTGTATATACCATGCCAGGCACTATTGTAACTATATGTCTAGTTTGTCGTCCGTATTTTCTTTATACTATAGTATCAATTCGGATTAGGAGGGGGAGGTTGGCGAAAGCCGAACTAAATTAATTCTTCTTAATGGTCATATAATATTTTTTTTCTTAAAATCATAGCTTTTATCCATATTTGGTCAAAGGTAATAATCACAATGTATATAAATTACAAGGACATTTATATATTTAGGAACTTCATTTACTAACAATTTTAACGAGAAATGTTCCAAATCATCACAACAATGTAAAAAAAACACATTAAATAATAACCATAAAAAAAGGACTCGTGTGTCTCAGGCAAATGTCAAAATATCACACACTCTATCTTGTTCCTAAGGAACCTTTTAGATTTCTACTGCAACAGTTGGAATTTGAAGCAGTAGTCACATTGCTAGAACAGTACGAAATTTAATAAACCACTAGGTAAAATATTCTTGAACAAATTGATTATGCTATTCAACAAAGATAGGCGTAATTCAGGGAAGGCAAGGGTAGACACAACAGACACATCTGGAAGTGCCTACCCAATATTTTGAAGAGGCATTAAATTGTTTAAGGCAAATCTGGTGAATTCCGAAATTCTTCCGGAAAAAGTAATAAGTTTGACAATTACACCAATAAGTCCAAGGTTTTCAATACAACTAAGCAGGGGCGGATTAAGACTTCGTGGGACCTCTGGCTACATTTTGAGCAAGTTCTTTTTGTAATACTCGTAAACCGCAGACAGGCGACTTAAACCCCAGATGTCCGGGGATAGCGAGTTTAATACTCGTAAAATCATAGGCAGGTGAGAAACGTCTATGATCATATAATAATAATAATAATAATCATTTATTGATGTCAACATGCACAAAGCACTTACACAAGTCAGGTAAATAAGATAAAATGGTACAAAAAATATATAATAATGACATTAAAATTTTAAAATTTAATAAAAAAAATACAAGTAGGGAAAAAAAGTGAAACAGTGTATAAATAATTTCACTACTATATACACTAAAACTTGCTTTGAAAGTGTCATCCAATCATCAAAGTCGTTTTGGAGAAACTCCTCAAGACTATAAAAGGCTTTATTTAAATATTGTTTAAGTTTATGCTTAAAGGAGTTGAAGTTTAGATATAGTATACTTTAATGTCTAGTGGGTTTAGGGTTTCTTTTCTATGCGAACGGTTTGCTTAGGGTGTTTTACTAATTTTTATACCAGTTTCTAAAAGCTGGCTTAAATTTAAATTTTTGGCGAAATTGCCCCATGGGAACCCATTTTTTAGTAACAATTTTATAAACAAATAATAAATAACGCGATTTCCGATTCCAAAGCACTTCGATCATAGAATATGGGTTAATACAAGGAAAAAGAGTCTATATACTTATGTTAATAACATATTAAGACTTTTCCGACATAACATAACGTTATGTCGGAAATATTTATTGTTTAAAAATTGTTAACGTTTAAACGTTTAAAAATGCGGTTTTTAGTCTTTTTGAGTTTTGATGAGTTTTGAATGGAAAGAAATTTTTAGATTATGCAAAAATAATCGGAAACTTCAACTTCAAAATGCCGAAAGATTTATAAAAATTATATCAATGGTTCCAAAGTTATAGCATGCTATGATTACTATACTTAGGTTGCTTGCTGTCAGAGACATGGTCTGTAACCGCAAAAGCACGACGTGCTGCGCCAAAAACTCCCAATTTTGAAATCGACGTAACTTTTATATTGATGTAATTTTTATAATTCCTTTGGCGTGTTGAAGTTAAAGCCTTACACTATCAGAATATTTTTTTAGAATCAAGAAATTTCTTTCCATTCCAAAGTTATTAAAGGTAAAAAGGCTAAAAAACGCATTTTTTCAATGTGTATACGTTAACAACTTTTTAAACTTAAACCTTTTCAGCATAACATACGAGACATTTTTTTTGTTTTGACTTATACTTTTCGATAGAAGTAGTTTGGAATCGAAAATCGTATTATTTAAAATTGGTTTATAAAATTACGAACGCTCGCGGAGTTACCGCAAAAAATTCAAATTGTGCACATCAGCGAGTGCTCACCAACATATCAGCAAACGGCAGTCATCTGAGAAACATTCGCACAACCGTTCTGTGAACGATCGCCAAGTTTTCCGGTTTTTACGCGAACCTTATTTACCAAATTGTTTTCTCACACCACTCACTTTCCCTCTATTGAGTTTAATATTACTTGTGAAGTGATAAACTTTCTCTCGTTGGGTTTAGGGTTTAATGTCTATGGTTTAACTTTACTTCCATCTGTTGAGGCACCATGAGTTAAATATTTGTTTATGCATGTAAATCGGTCTTCTTGTATATTCGTTTAAATCGGTCTTCTTTTCTAAAGAAGGAAGATGGCAGCACCCCGCCTGTAGTGCAAGGGGACGAGGGTAGGGGGTGGTACAACGAAAGCAAGCGAGTACAGAAATTATTATCTGCAAGCGAGTCGAGCTAGGTAGTCTAGTTAAGTACACAAGCTATGTTAAAAGTGCAGTAAAGAAGTTCAAGCTAGTACAAGTGTTTTATTTACAAGTCAAGTCTTTACTGTAACGAGTACAATAATAATCAATTCAAGTTAACAAAAAACAGCGGTAAAAGTACAGTCCATTATAAGGTCCATCAAGTTTAGAGACCCAACATCATCTATTGGGTTATCTGTAAAGAATCTCTGCCTACCCAATAAAAATGCTGAAATTACTAATATATCAACAAATGCATAGTTAAAATAAACTAATAAACACTCAACTGATATTTTTCTACGATTGCATGTAGCACAATGAAACATCCTAAATTTTTGTGTACTAAAAATTTCGTGTCATTAATTCTAATTCCTTGATACATTACTCACATACAAGCATGTTCTGTTATCAATTTAAACCGATTTGTAATCTGGTTGTACAATAGACACATTACTAATAAAATTGTTTGTTGTGTTCTTAAGAAAACCATTACTATTCCAGTTTTACGGCTGCTTATTGATATCGATGTGATTTAAGTAAGGTACTGATATTATCAGCTGATAATGATAAATTGAATGCAATATTTATTAGTGTATTGAGTTTGCAGAAATTTGAAGCTAATTCATGTATCAAATATAAACAGGTAGAATATCATTTTTAATAATTATTTATTTTCTTAACTGAAAGAGTTGGGCCTTTTGAAATGCATTTATTGTATTTCAGTGAATATGTCTGTTATTATTGTTTTTAAAATATCTCTGCAGTAGGTTCGTTCCTTTTTAATGTTCCATAGTAAAATTGGCAAAATGAAAACTGGAATGGAACCACCGCAGTGGCTGTCCGTTCATCCGTCTGTCACAGGCATTTTTTTCACAGAATGTTTGACGTAGGAAGTTGTAATTTAGCATGATTGTAGGGAGTTGTGGCACAATTACAGACGTAAAGTACAAAGAGTAGAAATTCGATTTTGGGGTTAGTTTCGGGGAATGAAATGAGAAATTAATAAAAAATCAAAATCCTTGTGTGCTTATTAAAACAGGAATTAAAAAATATGTGCAGTTTAAATCACGAATGTTGTAGTTCACTTCATCATCTTTTAATTTCCGTATCAAATCGACTCAAGGTCACACAGAATAGCACGCATGGGCGTACCATTTGAATAGAGCTTTCTGCAAAATAACAATTATTACTTCATAAAATTTTAATTTTATAAATTAGAATACTCTCGCCAAGCGACAACACTACTTCAGCTGTCAGATAGACTAATTACAAAAACTAAAAAATCAACTCATACTCTGCAAGGGTGCAGAGTATCTGGAAATGCAATGATGTTCAACGTTTCTTGTTTGTTATATGTGTTCATAATTTTCGGTTTTATACAATTACCTATTTTTATACAATTACTTATTCAAACTCTTTATTTCTGTACTATATAATATATTGTATTTATGTTTGTTTCTTAATTTTGGACTCATCTGATAAATTTTATACTACAATCTCAATCATTTTTGTGCAAATATGTTCTATCTTTCAGGTTCCCCCTGCCCTGCCTCCCAAAAACCAAAAAAGAACCCCGCCTCCTCTGATCGTCCCAAGAAGTTCGTCTGTTATATTAAATTCATCGGCCCAATCGTCAAAGTCCAGCACAAAAAACTACACAAACACCCACAATCTGATTGATTTTGCTCAGGCGGAGGATAAAGATAGCGTGCGGGTCAGCATTTTACAAGAATTCGATCCTCTTTCTGACTCTTACTACAGCTCCAGCAGCTCAAGGACAATAAGCCCAGATTGCTCAGGTGGGAAATCTTTTTTATTTATTTATGGTACAAGCTCTTTTATAAATATATATAATATTTATTGTTTAAAGTAAGGTAGTTTGAATACACAACACGCATCATATGTTGTATAAGTAATGTTATGTGTTTTCGCCCTTTTAGGAAACACCCTGTATGAATCCGTGGGTTCTAAATAATTTTAACAAGGGGTAAACACTTTATTGAACAATTTACTGATTACAAAATACTTCTTAATTAACCAAAATAACCTTTACGCTTTGTTTACTTTATATTTAACCTCACTTTTCGCTATCAACTTCACTTTAGTAAGACTTCCCCCTCTGCGCCGGTAATCGCGCCTTATATACTCTGAAATTGCCTCTAGTTCCATCCAGAACACAATCAAGAATCTTCTCCTACCACAGTCTAGAAAACTATCTCTTTCTACAAGTTTCCAGTCACTATTAGGCATAGGCATATCAATTTCCAATTTCAAGGGGGTGTAATACATAACAGTAATATATATCTATATCTCAACCCAAATATAAGTCTCACAATTCTTTTTTGTGCTATAACTACTCTATTCATTTCAATTGCACTACCCCACGATGTAATACTATATG
The DNA here is from genome assembly GCA_963583905.1 of Stenurella melanura. Lineage (NCBI taxonomy): Eukaryota > Metazoa > Arthropoda > Insecta > Coleoptera > Cerambycidae > Stenurella > Stenurella melanura. The sequence goes on along the minus strand of OY757313.1, from coordinate 2,587,977 downwards.
AGATACATGAATAGCATAGAGAGTAATAGACGGTCAAGAGTACCTGCTCATTCATCGAGTTTTTGAGCTGAAGGATAGCAAAAAATCCCTTGTTGAGCTGCTTGCAGACATGCTCAATTTGAGAGCTCCATGACAATCTTTTGTCCAAGAATGTACCTAAAAACTTAACTTCTTTTGCAAACTTTATATTTATCATAGACAGCAGATCCTCTTGGAGGGGTTTTTGTAGGTGAAAGTTCAGACAGATAGTTTTTTTATTGTTCAGTATTAACTTATTTCTATCAAACATATGGTGTGATAGAAACACTTATTCACATTTAAATGCAAAACACTTTCATCACACCAATGGGACAAACCATCTAAACCAGTTTGCAGAAATTTAGCATCAGAACTATTTTCTATTACTGAAGCTGAATCATTCGCAAAGAGATTAAATAAAAGAGGACCAATATGAGATCCTTGGGGAACTCCTGAGGTTATTGTAGTCAATGATGATAGAAAACTACCATATTTTACACTCCAATATATTTACACCAATTTTGTAGTTTACTAATGCTTATCATTCACAGGCGATGATACGTTATCAATATGTGGTAGTGTGTACGAAGAATATGATCCCTACGACTTTATTTACTCTGGATCGGGGAACAACAGTGTATCAGATCCTATTTATGCTACTGTGAACAAATCGGACAGTAGTACTCCGTTATCGCCTGCTCCGCCTCGCATGTCTACGATAGACAGACGAAGCTCTAAAAATGTTAAGGTGGGTCGATGGTCTAAAATCTGTTTAATCATAAAGTTTAATTGTTGTTGATGTTTGCAGAGGAACTTGTTAAATATTATAGAAGATGTTAGTCACAGATCTCTCAACAAGGACTCGGATTTGAAGGCCTTCTACAATATGGTTTACAATGTCAGAAGTAAGTTTTATCATTATTCAGGCTTTCTAAAAGCTTTGTGATAATATTTGTTACTACATGTTATATACTTATTTTTTTGACTTTTTATAAGTGTAAGAAGTAAATAACTGCTTACTCGCTAACCAGGAGTAATTATTTTTTATACCTTATTGCTGTCCATTACCTAATGAAAACTCTTAAATTTTTCCCTATCTCTATAAAGAAAACAGATTTATTGAATATTTCATCATTATTTGGAAATATGTTTATAAATTCTATTATTATTTGTACATAAAATTTGTCTTTGGGAATTTATCCACCCAATCAACGGTTATAATGATATTCATGTTTGCTTTTTTCAAATTCAATTTAATTAATAATAGTCCAGAAAGAGAAAGCCCTAAACAAGTTCCTCGAGGCACTCTGAAACGAAAGTACTTGTTTATTTTTTAGAGCAATATCGATACAACGATCCGGATACCAACATGGGCTTGGTAATCAGTCCGATGGTAAATTACAAGTATAATGACGGTCTTAGCATCAAACTCCAAGTGCATCCCGATTTTGAAGGAGCTGATTTTGGCAAGCCTATTAGCTTTACTTGTGACGGTAATGCATTTTCTGAGTTAGTTTTATGTGTGTTTATGTTATGTTTTTGCAGTAACTTCTAGCGTGGAGCATGTGACGATGCAATTGACTTATGATCTGGAGGCTCCTTCGACCAATCTGTATACCCTGAAGGTTTGGGGTTGTAATGAATACCTAGTCCCTACTACGTTTCTGAGCGATTACGAGTATGTGCATGATTGTATCAAGTTAGATGAGGACGTTGTGTTAATCTTGATTCCCGACTCCAGGAAAGACAAATCCTTTGCTAGAACGGTAAGAGAAAAATTGTAGACGAGTTTAATAATAATAATTATATTATGAATTTAAATGGCTAGTATATTTCTCATGTTTCAGATTCAGGATGATAATGATGACGAGACATTGAAGTTTGACAAAATAATACCTAATGACTCGATTGTACATATAAGCTACGAAAATTTAAAAATATTGTTAGGTGAGTAATTGTTTGAATTAATAATATTTTAAACATTTCCACTTTTTCACTGCTATCCAGTTACCACAGCAATCAGTTATCACTCACAACCCTGATAATCTATTGCTCTCATTTACTCCTTGTCTCAGGGATATTTTAATTTGAAATAATATATTTGCGTAGATATTTGTTCCAAATCTCCGATGTATGCAAACGAACCATATACAGACTGTCTATTTTACGAGGGCCACACCAAATATCTCGCTTAATATCTATTGTAGAAGAATAAAGTTTTAGAAACAGTTATCCCATTTTTTGTGAGCTATATTTCAGTAAAAAGAAATTTGAAATCCATAGCCTACTTTATGAGATATATTACAAAAACCTGAAAAATAGGAAAACCACAAACGGTTATAGCTTCCTTATTTGAGGAGATACGAAAAAAGTTAAAGGAATGAAAGTTGACGGCAAAGACAATAAGAATAATAACGTGTAACAAAAAAACCGAAAAATGCAGTTGGCTTTGACATACGCTATTGTGCAAAAATGAAAAATACATATCTCAAAGTAGGCCATGACGCCATTAATTCCGTTATTTCTTTCTCATTCCAACGATTTAAACCATGTCACAGAAATTTTAACCGATAGTGTCAATATTTAATATTTTACGAATACCACAATTCATATAATTGAATCGTAACAATCAGCTGTGCCATCATAGTAAAAATTCACTTTATAATAATTATAATTCCGTAATTATTTATTACAATTTAATACAAACCAATAAATATCTCATAAATAAAAATTCAAGTACAAAACGAACATCCAAAGAAAAAAACGAAAAACTATGTATAACAGTACTACCTACTACTATATTGAAAAGAAATTGTGTGTATTTATTTTTCTAACTACAAATGCTCAAATTGTGCACCATGCATTCTGACACATAAACGTGCTCTACGAGACACACGCATTACATTTTGGAGCATTTCAGGAGTAATTGCCTCACATGCGTTTCGAATTCTGGTTTTGATGTCCTCAATATTTTCAGGGGCAGTTTGAAATACCTTGTCTTTAATGTAACCCCAGACGAAAAAATCCAAGGGAGTAATATCTGGTGATCGAGCTGGCCATAGAATGGGTCCATAGGTGCCTATCCAGCTATCTGGCATAACTTGATTTAAATAATTTGTACATATTACAGCAGTGTGAGGTGGAGCCCCATCTTGTTGAAAATATGAATAATTTAATCTTTCTGCCACTGTTAATTCATAAAGAAAATCTTGAAATTCGTTTTGCAGGAAATTAAGGTATCTACGAGCGGTTAATTTGCCATCATAAAAATAAGGTCCAATTACTTTAATCCCTAAAAGACCCAACCAAACATTCGTAGAAAATCTTTCTTGGAAAGCAGTCTCTCTGCAGCAATGTGTATTTTCTCGTGTCCACTTATAATGCATATTTCTATTGAAAAATCCATTATTAGAAAAATTTGATTCGTCCGACCAAAGAATTTTGCTACATATCAGCGCGTCATTCCTTTTCTTATTTAATAACCATCTACAAAATCTTACTCTCCTTGGCCTATCTCCCTCATTTAAATGTTGAACTTTCCTCATTTTGTAGCATCGAAATCCGTTTTTTTTCAATATTTCTCTTGCACTGTCTTTTTTTATGCGACAGTTTCTCTGAATTTGTCAAAGAGGTTTCCTCATTTTGGTTAACATAATTCATTACTCTATTCACTTTTCTTACATTATCCGCAACATGCGCTCGCCTTACTACTTTTTTTGAAAATGAACCGTGCGTTTTTAGATTTTGAACTGACTTCCTAAACATAGTTCGATTTGGCTGTGGAGCATCTGGAAATCTATCTCCGTAAACCGTGACTGCCATCTCAGCGTCAAAATTGCACTGACAATAAATGCTAATCATATCGAATTTGTTATTATTGGTGTACACCATAATTACTGATATAAAATTTGTCTTAGAACTCGACAACGCAACATACAACATACAACAGTGACAATCTGTCAAATTTATTAATAACTGTATACATTGTTTTTCACTACTTATGGCACAGCTGATTGTTACGATTCAATTATATGAATTGTGGTATTCGTAAAATATTAAATATTGACACTATCGGTTAAAATTTCTGTGACATGTTTTATATCGTTGGAATGAGAAAAAAATAACGGAATTAATGGCGTCATGGCCTACTTTGAGATATGTATTTTTCATTTTTGCACAATAGCGTATGTCAAAGCCAACTGCATTTTTCGATTTTTTTGTTACACGTTATTATTCTTATTGTCTTTGCCGTCAACTTTCATTCCTTTAACTTTTTTCGTATCTCCTCAAATAAGGAAGCTATAACCGTTTGTGGTTTTCCTATTTTTCAGGTTTTTGTAATATATCTCATAAAGTAGGCTATGGATTTCAAATTTCTTTTTACTGAAATATAGCTCACAAAAAATGGGATAACTGTTTCTAAAACTTTATTCTTCTACAATAGATATTAAGCGAGATATTTGGTGTGGCCCTCGTAAAATAGACAGTCTATAACCTGAAAGGTGTCCATATAATCTTCACTTTTCACAATAATAAGAAATGCATTTTTAGAGTACGTAAAGATGCAGATATCTCACGGTAGCTCACTCCATTGTAAAGAAGGAAGCTTACATCGAGACCTTTCATATAATATATGTTTGATTTGTACACATAGTCAGGCCAATTTGACGGACATTCTTTGATAGACATTGTGTAACCATCATAATTTAAATTTTTCAAATAGAGACTGTGGAGAGTGAAATCAAGAAATTGGAGGAAGCCGCAATGCAGATAGATAGAAGCAGTAACCCTTCTGTTATGCCTGCTCTACAACCATTAAAAGTGATACAGTCTGTTAAGTGCATCGTCAATTTGATGGGCGATTTATGTACGTTAGATATTATGCAAACGGTGGAAGCTCTGATGGAATCTTGTAGGAATTTCTTACCTTCACATGTAAGTACAAAGAATTGCTAAAAAATCTGCAAATTCCGCGTAGCCCAAGAGTAAAAACCATCAGTTACTGTGACGAGAAATAAGAGAAGACAAAACTTTATTATGTGCTATTTTGTACAATTTTTATCTTATGGTAACTGGCAAATGAAGTCAATCACTTGCCATCATTCCTTGCCTTTTCAAATAAACCGACAAAAAATTTGCAATTTCTCACCCATCAATATTTCTTATTATAGACACTGAGTTTTTCTGAAACTATCAGCAGCAACTGTAATAAAATCCGTTTTGCCATTCAAAACTTATTAGAAATGTACTGCCAAGCCTTCACAGTGGACTTTGATGTCAAGTCTCCCATTTCCAATGAACGTAAGTTAATTTCATGTCGCCAAGAAGTCAACCCATCACAAGACTCTTGTTCTCTTTTTTAGCTGTCAGATACGTCCATGATATAATAGACTCGGTTATCATACGGATTTGTGCGATATATCGGCCTTCCTTTGATTCGGAACATGAGGAGTACTACATTGCAGCCCAAATTTATCATGGAACAAAGAAGATTGGACGCTCTCTGTTGACGCAGGCCAGTAAGAAAATTGAGAGGGACAAATTTTGGCCAGCCAGGATTGTATTTGATAATTGGTGAGTACCGATATTGAAGATGTATTGTTTTAATGTACAGAACATATAAGGTTTATCTGTCATTCCACTGAGTGCAATCGAACCGTGCTTATTTAAAATCGGAAATACTTTGTTGATCATTGGATAACTGTTTATAGTTGGGAATAGAATTGCCATGGTGCTGGGATCAGATGAGTCAAATCAGCTGGTTGTTGGTATTCCACTCAAAGACAATGGCTATTGAGCTATTGCCTCCTAGTTAGTAGGCACAAAATTAAGATAATCAAACAACTTGTTTACGTTTTTATCATGTAGGAATACCCCAAAATTCAAAAAGCAAGACAAAACACAAATGAAAACCTTAAGTTATGATGCGAGATCGTCTGTGCAACAATAAAATATTCTAGATTATTCCCCACCAAATTATTAACTCAAGAGCACAATTATTAACATTTTTTTTAACCTTGCGCATTGCCCAAGGACTTAGGAGACTTCTCCAACAGGTGTGAGCAACACTGAACTTTACCCTCAAGATGAGTGAATAAATATACAAATTTAACAATAAGTTAATTGATTCAAGAAAAAAGTTTTCTCCAGAAAAGTAGTTCAGTTGCTGCTTATGACAGGTGGTCCTGCCTCGAATCCTATGACCTCAACAACAGACTCATGTGCGTTAATAAAAACATTTATTCAGCAAGCACTTCTTGGCTTTACTTTTAAATGGTTTTGGTTGTACTCTTTTGATGCGAGTTGGAGGAGATTAAAAACTTGGTCCAAAATATGAATGAAATGCTTGTTCGTAATTTTTTTTTACTCTGGTTTACTTTGTGGACAACATGCAAAAGTTAAAACGTGTCATCAAATATTTACTTATGACCTTGAAACTTTTAGGTTAGAATTCGAAGATGTACCTATCAACAGCTTGGCAAGGGAATCTAGATTGGTGCTACAAGTTTTTGGGAAATCACTTGCTGCCTCAGATAGCGAGGAAGCCAAGAATTCCAGCGTACCAGTTTATAAGGAAGAGGAAATCGGATGGGCCTCTGTACAATTCTTTAACTATGAGAGGTAACGTAAGCTTTGTTCATTGTATGTTGTGTTCACTTTTTTCTTTCCTTAGCGTAATGACGCAAGGTAGCATCTTGTTGTCAATTTGGCCGAAAGATTCCAACTACATAAACGATCATATCTACGGACCGGCCCCGGCATTGGGCACCCACCCTGATCCTGATCATCCCATGATAGGTGTTGAAATTGTTGCACCAACTAAGGTGCAGTTTCCATCTGTATCTCCAGAATTGTACAGTAACTTGGTTAAAGGGGATTTTTTTAGTTTGGACAACGAAACTCAGCAGCTCTTGGTCGACGCTTGTGAGCAGGACATGCTATATAAGTTTCCACCAGAAATCAGAGAGGTAAAGACTTCATATCAATTTTTGTATAGAGTGGAGTAAAACTAAGTATTTATTTATTTTATTTGTAGCTATCAAAAATTAGGTTTTATTGTTTTTTTTTTGTGGAAATACAATCACTTGGTATCAGAAAGTTGACAATAACTTTCAATTAAATGTCCAGAGGTGAGCATATTTTGAAAATGAGGTTCTAATTTTGAGAAACGTTTTGGTTGTATTCATAGTATCAGTCCAAAAAGAAGTCAAAATGTTCAGAAATAAATTATGAACAAAACCATAGATTTAACATTATATTTTATTTTTACTTTCCTCGCATACCAAAGGGAAGTATTGTATTCGTGAAAAAATTACCCTCCGAGATTTTTTCAGATTCTGACGTTTTAGAGCACGTAGATTATGAAAATATAGGTTTTTCAATTCCGTCAGTCTGTCTGTCTGTCTGTTGGTGCATTAACTAAAAAAAACTACTTGACGGAGAGCAGTCAAATTTGGTAGGTAGTTGACCCTAATGTCAGCAAAGGAATGGTTAAACTTTCACTGGAAAATATACAGGGTGGACCGTCTAAACGGAATAAAGAATGAAAAAAAATTTTTTTTGCTCAAATTTAAAATTTCCACGTTTCATGGCACGCTAAACCTATTTCAGAAAAAAAAACATTTTTGAAAAATTTTTAACCACAAAAATAGATGGAAATTTTTTTTGCTTTCTTCAAATTTAAAATTTCCACGTATCATAGCGTTCTAATCTATTAAAAAAAAATTATTTTTTTTTTACCATTTTTGAAAAAATTTTACCACTAAAATAGATGGAAATTTTTCTTTCTTTGTTCAGATTTAAAATTTCCACTTTTCCATGGCATTCTAAAACTATTCAAACAAATTTAAAAATGTTTTTGAAAAATTTTAAAAAATGTTTGATTTTTTAATCTACTTATCACTACTATAGAATAGACGAAAAATTTTTTTGCTCAAATTTAAAATTTCCACGTTTCATGACACGTTAAACCTATTTCTGAAAAAAAAAATTGAAAATTTTTTTCACCAACATTTTTGAACATTTTTTCAAATTTAAAATTTCCACGTTTCATGGCAGTCTAAACCTATTTAAAAAAAAATAAATTTTTGAAAATTTTTTAACATTTTTGAAAAAAATTTACCACTAAAATAGGTGGATATTTTTTCTTTCTCCAAATTTAAAATATCCACGTTTCATAGCGTTCTAAATCTATTTAAAAAAAATTGAAAATATTTTTAAAAATTTTGAAAACATTTTACCACTAAAATAGATGGAAATTTATTTTTCTTTGTTTAGATTTAAAATTTCCACGTTTCCCTGGCATTCTAAAATTATTCAAATAAATTTGAAAATGTTTTTGAAAAATTTTTAAAAAAATTTTGAAAACGTGTTTAGGTAATCTATTTTATCACTACTATAGAATAGACGAAATATTTTTTTTGCTCAAATTTAAAATTTCCATGCTTCATGACATTCCAAACCTATTTCGGAAAAAAAATTTACATCTTTTCACCATTTTGGAAAAAATGTAACACTAGAATAAATGAAAAATTTTTTTTTGCTCAAATTTAAAATTTTCACGTTTCATGACATTCTAAACCCATTTCAGAAAAAAAAAATTTAACATTTATTTCATGAACATTTTAAAAAAAATTCAAATAAAAATTATATTTTTTATCACCACTATACTTCCATTAAATTACGTGAATGTGTGATTGAAAATGTGACAGATGGCAATAATATTTGGCATATGCACCTATTATACTTTTATTGAATAATGGCATCCCAAGAACTAATTCAGTCATGGTGGACATTTGTAAAAGTATTTGCGCAAGCCTTCCATATTTGGCACCTGTTATTTAGTATTGAACTTTTGATGCTTGGATGAGCACTTTGTATATTTTTTGACCAAAAGTTAGCAGGTTCTTTTTAATAATAGCAATAACTGTATTAAGATTATTATTCTCAATGTCATTGCATAATTAATAATTTTTTAGAGTGACCGCCATGCACAAATAACGAGGGAAGTTCTGTGTAAATAACTTTACCGATTTTTTAATTATGTTTTGTTTTGTTCATTGTCTTAAAAAAAATGAAAACTGCGAATAACTCTAATTTTACATAAACTAAAATTACTAAAAGAGTACTAAATATTTAATAATAATAATAATTCTTAGACAACAGAAAATGCCATATTACAACTATGTCCCCGAATCCGTTATAGAAAATTAAACATACAAACTTACTACGACTGATCAATAATAATTGATCAAACTATTCTTTTTTGACTAGTCAGATAAGTTATATGTTTGTATAGCTTTGTGGATGAATAAATCTTATCTATCTATCTATTCATAATAACAGACCAGATATAGTGCGTCATGACAGGATGCATAAAACGGTGTACATTATAGATGTTGCTATACCAAACACTCACTACTTAGCTACTATAACACAAGAAAAAATAAGGAATTATGCAGACCTTAAAAGGGAAATAAAAAGAATATGGAAAAGAAATGAAGTGTATATTGTGCCAATTGTTATATCAACGACAAGAGTTATACCAAAAGAACTGCAACAAAATTTAGAGAAGATTGGACTTGGATCATACATATATCTTACACTACAAACAGCTACAATACATGTCGTATAGTCAGAAAATTCCTTGAGGATTAGTATCAAATCAAAATTAACTGGAAAGCCCTGGAGCATTTTGATTGAACCCAGCCAAAACGCTGAGAATGAAAAAGAATAAAAATAATAATAATAGAAGTTTTGAAGTAAGACATATCATTTCAAAAGTCCATTACCAGAAGTTCTTCAGCCCATTTCATTTTAAAACATAAATTTTACATAACCATATAATTGCAATATCGAAATAATAATAGGATTAGGCAAGGAATAAACTAATACCTATGGAATTATTTTTGAAGTCTATGCTGAGGTGGTGTCAGGTTATGTTCATGTTGATGTATCTCTTCATAGGTAGTATACTCATTTATATTTTGTTTGATGTACATAATATTCTGATACACTATACTTAATGGGAAACAGACATTATCCTTAGCAATACAAATAGTGGTGTGCAACTGTCATCCCATTTGGCACTTAATATACTTGTTATTGCAGACTCTTTGTAAATTGGTATGTGCTGACAGTATATCTTATAGTAGTTGCGAGTGAAACAAAAAGAAATAAGTAGATGTTGATTAACCGTTTTTTTTTAATTTCCTTAATGGTAAATATATTTTTAGACAGTTTCCCACTTAGTATGTTAATGTGTTCTACCCATGTTAATGTGATGTCAATATGTACCCCCAAACACTTGCACTTGTAATATAAGTGGTGTCATCTGTTACATAACAGCTGTAGTGTTAAAATTATTTATGATTTGTGGCAGATCATTAATGGAGACAAGAAAAAGTATGGGCCCTAGAACCGAGCCTTGGGGAAATATTTCTTAATATGAAAGTTAATCCAACATTTTACATGTGATATAAAAATGCTATGTAATACTATACCCTGCCAAAAGCTTTATTCATGTCTATGAACAACATGAGTTATTTTCATTTTCATGGGTTGTAGAACAACTAGATTCGAATCTAAATTGGTGGAATTCTGTATCTGGTGGCCAATGTTTTCTAATAATTTGTTTGTCAATTTTTCGAAATTTTTACCCAGTTCTGGTGGTAAGGAAATAGACGGCCTATACTAACTATTTTCTTAGTGAAACTGGATATAATTGCAGAGGTTTTCAATAAAATTAAGGAGCCTCATAAGAAACTGCCATTTGGTCACACTTTCTCTTAATTCTAGGTTAGGTTTTGAACATAGAATAATAAGAATCTATTTTTGAAGTTGCACCTTATGCATTTTTCTAAAATGCATTTTGTAATGCTTTTCATTGAAAAAATGCAAGAAGACACATGTTTTGAAGAATGGAACATGAGGTATTTAAGAACAATGAAATAAAACGACATTCTTTCAAGTTAAAACCTAATTTTTAAAATTAACGGTAGATATTAAGGCCGCCATTGACTGTATTTTCCACAAAAAAATTGGCCCCGTCCCAAACAAATTGTTGAAAAAACCGCAGTTTTGTTTGACTAAAAGTACATGTAACTCTTAATTGTACGATTTTTTTTTGCAGATTTTGTGGGAAAAACGTCATTATTTGTACCATTTGCCGCAAGCTTTAACAAAGGTGCTGTTAGCCGCCCATAGTTGGGCATACGTTCAGCTACCTGACTTACATGGTATGTTACACACCTGGACAAGACTGAAACCCATACAAGCTTTAGAACTTTTGTTGCCTGTGTGAGTACTAACTTGACTGCTTTCTTTTTCTCCAATAACTCAACGTTTTGATTTTAGTTATCCCGATCTGGAAGTCCGAAAACTAGCCATCAGATGGATAAGAGGCCTTACAAACGACGAACTAGTTGACTATTTACCCCAGTTGGTGGTCGCACTGAGGCATGAAACATACGAGAACTCTCCATTAGCGCAGTTCCTGCTGGACAGAGCTCTGCGTTCCCCCAGATTCGCACATTACTTATTTTGGTTGTTGTGTCATAGCTTGCCTGGAGATTCACCACAGGTATTCACAACAATAAAGATCTATCATTGTAGTACATTGTATAAAATAATTTTTTTGTTGCCCTTACAGAATTGTGCGTCAGAAGTGAGAAGCAAGGAGGATCCCGTGAGTGAGGTTCGGCATCATCGAAGACTGAAGCTCTTACTTCGAGCTTTGTTGGCTATATGTGGGAAATCATTGGGCGATTGTTTCTTATCTCAGCAGTCACTCGTCAAGGTAGGACCAAAAAAATTCTTCCGTCTTAGTTGTAATCACGAATCTTTTCGTTCACATCATCATTTTTAATTTTCTAGTCAAATCACTTTTAATATTATAATATAATATTCACACTACTTCAGCGGTCGGATAGACACAACAAAAACTACAAAATCCACTACGCCACAAACTTACTTTCGGAGAACATATTATAAATTGTATCCCTGACATCCATCTTCCTTGCCTCCACCAAGTCCTTAGTTTTGTTTTTCTTTCTGGATCTATATTTTGCCACAGTATTGAAGAAATGAAATATTTATTAGTCGTGGACGAAGTATAGTATTCTACTCGCATGTATGTCTATTATTATATGCTCGTTGAATAATATACTAGTTTCGAAAATAATGTTTTTCCATCTCCGGAAATTTTCAAAAATATTACCAAAGACTAACAGTATATTAGATTTAGCGGATCTTAGACCTATCAGCATATTACCAACTATGTCTATAATCATTAAATAATCATGAATAAACATATCAGAGAGCACATGAAACTAAATAATATATTACCTATTAAACAGTCTGGCTTTCATAAGGAATATAGCACAACTAGTGCACTGCTTGAAGTACGATCATCGGACAACGATGAGGCTACAGTTTTAATGTTATTAGATTACAGTAAGGCATTTGATCGTATAGATCAACGTCTGCTTATGGCAGTTTTACATTATTTTGGATTCTGTCCCAGATCTATAGAAATAATGAAGCAGTATATAACTGGCAGACACCAAGGAGTCACCATTAAAGGAGAAAATGCCAACATGCTTCCAGTAAATAAAGGTGTGCCACAAGGTTCAATATTGGGCCTATTATGTTTACATTGTATACAGCTGAATTTCAAAATGTTCTTAAAAACTGTAAGTCACATTTTTATACTCCTAATACTCAGCTCTGCTATTCTTTTAAAGAGGCTGATATTTAAAATGCTTGACTTGTTAACCATGACATGACAGCTCTTATTAAAATATCTAATGCTTTTTGTCTTTTCATAAATGCAACAAAATCCAAAGTGGTGTTATTTGGTAGGAGGGACACCAGAGGTAAGTGTGTGGAAAACGTCAACATACAAATTAACAATGAACATCTTGAGCTCACAAATGTGTCAGTAAATTTAGGTTTATATTCAGGTAATTAATTTTTGCAAGTAAAAATATTTTCACAGAAGAAAACAAACAATTTTATATGAAGCAATGGTCCTCTCTCATATAAACTACGCTTCAGTTGCGTATTTCCCTTTCTTACGCCAAGTTGATGCCCAGCGATTACAACGGTTACAAGATAATTGTGTTAGACTAATTTGTGGTATAAGAAAGTATAATCCAGTATGCTTTCATTTGAAATAAATTGGTTAGCTTAAAATTAAGAACAAATATTCTCCACACTTGCTGATTCTTTCACAACATAATATATACTAAGTCACCTCCTTATTTGTATAACAAAACTACATATAGAACAGACGTACATAACTTAAATACAAGACGCAAGTCAACTATAACCATCCCAAGATATAAAAATGCCGAATTTCGTTGCGAATTCTCATATCGTATGGCTTCCCATTACAATGACATTCCTGACGACCCCAAGGTACTACCATATACAAAATTTAAAACACAATGTAAAAAATATATATTTTTAAAAACTTGTAGTAAAACTTCTAACGCTAGGAATCCTGCTGTTTATTTTCAGTTAAAATGCTGTGGTATATGAAAATTAATAATTTATTATTATTTTTTCTGGATGATAATAAAAATAATTATCATTATTCTTATATTATTTAAGCTGGTAGAAAAATGTCATGTCATCGATAAGTACATAAACGACAAGATTTGTGATTCCAACTTTACTTCTGCCACAATTTATTGTGATCATACATTTTTCTATTTCTAGAAACTCAACGACGTCGCCCAAGAAGTTCAGAAAACCAAAGATTCACACCGAATAACCGTTCTCCACAATGCGCTGGGGCAAATTCACAAAGACCTACAGGACAGCCCGACGAGTCTGCCACTGTCCCCCACCCTGAGGGTAAAGGGGGTCGAGGTTCAATCTTGCTCGTATTTTCCATCTAACACGTTGCCATTGAAGATAAATTTCATGATGGAAGACAGCTCTGTAAGACCGGCTATATACAAGGTTGGGGACGATCTACAACAGGATATGTTGACGTTGCAAATGATCAGACTAATGGATAAATTGTGGCTGAACAAGGGGTTGGATCTGAAGATGGTTGCATTTACGTGTATACCCACCTCAAAAAAGAAAGGTAATATTTTAGAGTTGAAGTTTTATGTGCCACAATGTGCTTGGCATTTTTGACATCCATTTAATCTCATATGCTAACTACTGTATAAAATTGCTGTAAGTGTATTACCTAACGAAGTGGTATCTCATACTGAGATGATCTGAACCCTCTTGCTCTTTGTTCTTCTGTATTCAGAATCCAGACGTACCATATACCAAATATGTCAGTACATTTAAAGTAGAGTAGCCGAGACTGTAGTGTTCTGGTTCTATATTACACTGTTTAAATTGTGACTCAAACTGACCTGATCTGAACCCTCTTGCTCTCTTTTTGCTCTCTTGTAGTTCGATGTATCATTACCAAATATATTGGTTATCTCATGGCCCATCTAAAATTAATTAACTCGGATTGTTCCGATCTGACCCCAATTTCTAAATACATAATTAACAGCCAGTATATTATGACTAATAGTATCAAAGGCCCTCAACAGATTGTATCGTATACTAAGTTATTTATCCTCGGAAACCTTCAAAACATTGTCAATGATTTCACAATGTGCTGGTACTGTTGATTTGCCTGATCTGTAGCCATTTGTTTGTGGCTTTTAGGTATGATTGAGATGGTGACGAAGGCAGAAACGTTAAGGAAAATTCAAGTGGAGCACGGTTTGACAGGTTCTTTCAAAGATAAACCTATCGCTGAGTGGCTGGCTAAGCACAACCCCTCCGAGTTAGAATATGGTAGGGCTGTGCAAAATTTCACAGGTAAAGAAAAATAGAATTTCAGTTTAGTTTGATCAATATCAGTGTATATATTTTTATAGCATCCTGTGCTGGCTACTGCGTTATCACCTACATTCTGGGTATCTGTGATAGACATAACGATAACATTATGTTAAAGACCTCCGGTCATTTATTCCATATCGACTTTGGAAAATTCTTGGGTGATGCGCAGATGTTTGGGAATTTCAAAAGGTAAACTCATCATGTGTTATAGTCAATGTCATGCTGTTAATTTTTGTTTTTAGGGATCGTGCTCCTTTTGTTTTGACCTCGGACATGGCCTATGTGATAAACGGAGGAGACAGGCCGACAGAGAAGTTCCATCAATTCGTGGACTTGTGTTGTCAGGCATTCAATATTATTAGGAATCACAGGAATCTTTTTCTGTTTTTGGTAAGCCGTTAGATTATACAGTTAACATTATTTTCAGTCAAGTAAATAAAATAGACATTAGGTATACGCAACTAATATTTCATCATGACCATAAAAGATGGGTTTATTTTGTCAAACATTTTAGATTACGTCATCTGGTATTTGTCGTATAACTCCAGAATCCATCAGTTACATGCACAAAGCCTTACTTCCGGAGCTGTCCAATCCTGAGGCAGCCGCGTATTTCACGAGGCTCATTGAGGAATCGCTAAAAACACGCTTCACGCAGTTCAACTTTTTCTTGCACAATCTGGCACAACTGAAGTTTTCGGCTGACAATAACGGAGGATCGTTGCTGTCGTTTGTTCCTAAAACTTACAGGTAAGAATTAGTGGCTGATTTCATTGAAGATGCTGTATTTTCTGGCACTATCGTCGCAACGCGTGTAACATGTTCATGCGCCTACATGAATTGTACACCTTTTAATCATGAGAAAAGACATAAGTAAAAGTAGTAGAAAAAATTCTTTCCGTGTCAACAGTGTTTTTTACGCTGTTCTCAGTATAACACGATACTTTTAGAACACGAACAAAATCTGAATTTTTGGCGTCGAAATTACGCACATTAAAACAAAATAAAATATTACGTACCTTATTTAATACTGTTGTAAGCGTCCTATGCAATATTAGCAGAAAATCTAAAACTCTCAGTTTTATCATCAAGACACATTCAATTCTGTTGGTAATAAACCATTCAATTTTCACCTCATTCTTCTTAATCGCCTGTCAAAATAAATATGACTTCTAACCTGTACATTTTTATCTATATATTTTTAGTATGGCTACTGATGGTCAACTGGTGCATGTGGAAGTAGTGAACTACAGGAAACGCTATGACCCTGATAAATATTACGTGTATATTTTGCGGGTGTACAGAAAAGATCAGAAGCAGCCAATGGAGATACAAAGAACTTATAAGGAGTTTTGCGAGTTGCATCAGAAGTTGTGTATATATTTCCCGTTGGCCAAATTGCACAGGTAAGCGGATAACTTGTACGCTTTAAAAAAATCGAAGACATGCAAAAAAAATACAAAAATAAAAAATCGTTTTAATGAATGGATTTCAACGTTAAACACAGAGAAATACAAATGCAAGAAATTGTTCTTGAAGCAATCAATAATTATAATGGTTAATATCGTGATATTTCAATATTCAATTTTAATCATTTTGGCTTTGGTTGCGTCTTTTTAGTATGAAAAAACCTGAAAATCTCCAACTTGAAACTACAGGGTCAATGAATGAAGTCATTCTTGTTGCGAAAAAGTCAGAAAGACATTTAGGAAAAATAATATCATTTATTTTTTGGCGGAAATGTAATAATGCCCATATGCCCCTTATATAGGCATGACCTACCAATATGAAATAAAATTAGATGAATATGGTTACACAATGCATAGACATGCGTGGGCATAAACGGACATGCCTCTTTTCAATGAGAAAAATTGGGCCTTCTGGTAGAAACTCCAAATTCGACGCCCGGAAGGGAGCCACGCATTTGAATTGGAGGGACAAAAAATCCGAGTGTTTCACTATTGCCATCAAATTCATGATCCGCGATATTTATAGGTTAGGCCTGCATAAGGCATATAGTCATTATTAGATCCAATATAGGTGAACTTGAACCACAGAATCATGATCAGTGACCCCAAAAACTAAAGAGTAACCATTTTTGTCTAATTTTATGGCATACATTGTATGATAACAAATTTTTCAATTAATTTTATTAAAGTGCCCATTAAAATTGGCCAATTATTGGACAAAAAATGAGACCAAACACTTCCGACAAAAAATGAAAGGTAGTTTTTTCTAAATATCTGTCTGAACCCATGGAACGGGGTCCAGTTTCAATTTTAGAAGTAAAATGCCAAAATGACGCATGACGAATGGAGTGTACAAAACTTGGTAATATGTAAACACTTTGTTCAAACTCCTGAGAATTTAAATTTCAAGCGCAAGAAATGGTATTATAGTTGACTACACATATTTTATGCACATAAAAAAGGCATAAGAACCTGCTAAAAATCTCCGTCTCCATAGCATGAGTCATATCCTACAGAGCCGTACTTAAAAATTTTTTACACAATAACAGTAAAAATTTAGAAGTATTACCTTTGGTAAATAAATAGTTATTTCATACAGTAATAAATTTAAAAATTTTACTCTATTTTGCTTGTATCAAAATATGAATAATACCTTATACAGGGTGTAATTAGTTTCATGTCATTAAAAAAAACTGGTGGTAGGGAACGACAAGACAAACAAAAAAACCTTATATAACATGGGGTCTAAAGCTCATAGTTTTGGAGAAAAAAAATAAACAAAAATTTCACAAATTTTCAATAAAATCTTTTGAGAACTGCTGGAATATTGAGGTAGATCGCACGTGTCTGCCTATGATACTCAATATTTGTGTAGATAGCTATAAAATGTCGGCGGTCTTTAGCGCTGCGGTAAATAAGATGAAAGACGTCAACATTTTCTGAGTGTTTAGTAGATCTGATCTGAAGAAAACTATACTCTGACTCTCCCTTGTGCAATATTTTAGTTTCTGTGGGTGTTTCGTTATGTACACAAGCCCAACCCGCCGTTCGTTGTTTTTGTTATTTTTTAATTTCGGGTCGCTGTGTATTTATAGTGAAGATTTATTAGAATAGAATAGAATAGGTAGATTTATTGACTTTACCATTCAAGTCGTTAAATTCTTGATTACGTACAGACACAACTTACTTGTTCGTTCTTTTTGTATTCCGTTTTGGATTTTGGACCAAGTTTTTCTTTTATTTTTCTTTATTGACAACGTTAGTTGATAGTTTATTGTTTAGTGTTGAACGGAGTACGTATGTCCTTAATTCGACGTAGAGAACTGTGTATTGATGCAGACGCAGAATTCGAATAATTTACTTAGGTGGTAGGCTTTTAACCCAGGACACTCATTTATGTTACAAACGTTAATAAATCACATTTAAATATTCTAAATTATAAACATTAATCCAATATTTTGTTCCCAATTAAAAGACACACATGTAAAGAAATGCTCTGTTTAAACTTCTGCGGCCATTATTTGCTTGCAGTTGTGCAGGAAAAGATAACGAATTATTTACCTCTTTATAATTGCTTCAGTTCGGTTGAGGCTGTGCATCAAAGGCGGTCGATGATCCAAGGCCTTTGCACTTTTTTATGACAATTTAAAAGTTGTGTAATTGGGAACTACAAGTTCATTGATCAAGAAAAGCAGTGGTACTCAATTATTTTCTACATTAATATTAAAAAATATTAAAAAAGTTCACCTAGGTCAGTTTTTTTCAAAGTGCCCCTAGAGGGAAGAGTCATAAAGGTTTTTTGTTTGTCTAGTCGGTCCCCATTACCAGTTTTTTTTTAATGACATGAAACTGATTACACCCTGTATATTTGTGGAGCATTAACGAATTCGATATTCCATGATACAATATTAAGTTAATATTAAGTTTGACTTTATTGTCGCGGATACTTTACAAACTTTACATGAAAACAGTGTTGTTCTATATATTAAGTAATACATTGTATTTATGATTCAACATTTTCTACAAAACTAAAGGATACCCCGCTCTCTATACGTAGGTGGCAAAGCTTCTAGGTTTTTTATGTGCATTAAATATATGTAGTCAACTATACTAATATCGTTCTAAATTCAATGATACTAGTGTCTTTTCACAGCGTCTTGGCAGACTTCTTGTGATTCATATAATGTTCCAATTTACCTCCTTTTGCTGTAGAGCATATCCGACAACCTCATGCCATCTATCGCGGCTACCTGTTAGGCGCACAGTCTCACCAAAGCTCTTTCCCGTTAATCCTTTGATGGCATCAGCCCAACGTTTTGGTGATGTTCCTCTTCGTCTCGTGCCATCCGGTTTATCCTGGACAATGATGCATTTTATATTGTTCTCTCTCTATTTAATATGCCAAAACAGATCCTGGTGAACAGATACAAATCTACTGTTTGTTGATATTTTGTTTTATAACTCAAAACTGTCATCCACTAGATAATAATACTGATAAGGTATTAAGGTGATTGATTATCTTAATAGTTTATATATAGCCTTTATGTAATATGAAATGTATGTCAATACCTTCTTGGCCCTCAAATAAACACCCGTTCTATAGAGAAAATCAAGTGCGAGATAAAAGTTGCGCTAAATAAAAAAATGATGAATCTGTTATTAGTGTTTGTCAGCTGAAAAGATTTTTTTCTGTGAACACTTGAAGCTGGACCTTGATAAAAGCAGAGATTTCTTTTAAGTATATTGTTTTATTAAACACTTGAGGCCAGTGGATTAGCACATCGTTAATTAATATTCAACCTTTAGCAATCTTGTAAATAGGTCTCGAATAACTATGATGCGTAGATTATCGTCTGATTTAAATGTCTGTGGTATGAGTACTACAGTAAATATCCAACATTAGCATTTAGACAGGTAAAATATCAGTAATCGAAAAGCTAATCAGTGAAGCTATTGAAGATTGTTGAGTTTGCCTATAACCCCAGACAAGACGTAGTCTCCACAAATACCAAAACTCCCAAACACAACACTCGCCAACCATGTAGGTATCATCAGGAGATGATTAAAACTGAATCATTCCGATTGTCTTCCGATGATGCCATTGTGTTGGGTGAAATGAGTGTTGAGTGTTGTGTTCAAGAGTTTCAATTAATGTGACTACTGTCGGTCTTTGTGATCTCTGTACGTTTTATTTTACAGCAAATTGTTTACTTTTGTCAATGTATATGAAATTTCATCTTTAAATAAATTCAGAAAAAAACAAATTAAAAAAAGGATTTAATAATATATGCTACAAATATTACATGCCATACTTGACAAATCCTATAATCTAACATTTTAAACCTTAAATACAGCTGGTATCTTATTTTAACCAAAACATTAAATACTTGCAAGTTGCCTGTCAACAATCCGCACCACTACTTCGCCTATCATCGTCATCGTCTTCTGTCAACACAATCCTCCTTGGTCGAGCTATCTCAGGCTCTACATCTTCCCCAAAGAATATACTCGCCGCCTGACTGCTGTACCCCATTCTAGTAAAAGTGGGCGGCTCCTCTTCTTGATAAGATCTTTCATCCTCCGAATACGAATAGGTTCGGTTAAAGTCATGTTGCACCACGTTAACCTTGTAATCCTCCTCTGGTGTAGCGTTGCGTTTAACAAAATTTATTTTGAAGTTGCTGTCTGTCTCATCCTCTTTAGCGTGATCGAAATTGTTCTGCATTTTACTCGCGTTGAACGATGGTAAGGTTTGCGAGAAGTTGACG
Source organism: Stenurella melanura (assembly GCA_963583905.1). Lineage (NCBI taxonomy): Eukaryota > Metazoa > Arthropoda > Insecta > Coleoptera > Cerambycidae > Stenurella > Stenurella melanura. The sequence goes on along the minus strand of OY757313.1, from coordinate 2,567,360 downwards.
TCAAAGTCGTCTTGTCTTTTCTCCACAATTTTATCGCTGTCTGAGTTAGCCTGTGTCATGAATATGAGAGTTGACTGTTCGTTGCTGGTACTTCCATTACTTGTATGGTTTGAGATAGGCTTCTCTGTCTGTGAACTTCTCTTTGATAAATACATATACGTGTCATTTTCTTCGGTGTCTGAGGATTGTTGGCTGTTGTCGTCATAGGTAGAAAAGGTTTTCAAGGTGGTTTGCTCACGTTTTTCAGTCTTAAAGTTCTTGTTTGTGGATACTAGATGGTTGTTTGTAACAATCGCGACATTTTCCGTAACTATGCCGTTCCGTTTCTCCACGCTCCGTCCGAACTTCGTGTCCGATACTGCTACACTGCTCCCGTTGCTAGGCATTTCGAATGTTGTCGCCACTGTGATGGAATCAGATGGCTCGTGTGGCCTGCTGTTGTTTCTGTACATGAGTTTGGACACTTCACCATTTAAGTTGGTTAGAGAAAGGCTTTTTTGCGGCGTTTTCGGGGTGGACAGGGTTGAGTAGTCAGTGTCGTTTTCTTGGAAAATCGCGGACTTGGCGAGCTCTTTCCTTGACTTTGTCTTGGTCCTGCCCCTGACAACTTCATTTTTCTTGATGTCCCTGTTGTCCTGGATCGGTAGCGGAGCTGGAGCTAAAAGAGTTGAATGTTATTTGCATTGTGTGCTAGTTATTTATTAACCCTTTCGTCCCTGAATTAGCCTATCAGCTGCGCCAATTACGACTTTAGTATTTATTTCACATTGGGGCACCTGAATGCAAGAGTGTCAGTCACAATATCACATCTTTAAGCCAGGTGGCAGGAAGTTATCATACCTTTTTGAACGAAAGGATTAATCAATAAATATTTATTTTTTAAAATGCCTAAGTAACATTTGTTTTGTTATCTGTCTGGTAGCTATAAAACTATTTTTAAGGCCCTTGCTTAATCGTATTGTTCCTTCACAACTAGGAAAACCTTATGAAGGTGCTGAAGTCCGTATTTTAAAACATTCAGAATAAAATGATGATGATATTCTTACATTTTTGGACTATATGGACGAAGTGGATAATGATGGAAGTATATGCAAAATTTGCAAAACATTTTGCATTATAATACATAGCTATCCTTCTGATAAGGGTTTGCCTGATGAATCTGATTAAAATTACTTTACTATTTAGGTTTGTACATTGGAGTAGTAAAATTAGCTATTGGATGTTAAAAAGGAACTGGGACCGGATCATATGTACCATTGCCCTTTCTAGGCTCCTCTGGATTTAGTTTGAAAGTTATCTATCTCTATGTGAAAACCATATTGTTAATAATAATGATAATAATAATAATAAACGTCTTTATTGATCAATGTATAGGAGCTTATACAAAGTTCAGGGCGAAGTTTAGCCTAGGCTATTCTTCTTAATGCCTTTTGAGAAGACGTAATTGTACAGGTGTAATCTATACAGACTTCTCCAAAAAGTAGATTATGAGCTATTAATTAACATGGTTTTTTGTTAAATCTTTTTGATTGCACACAAAGAGTCAAAATCAAAAATCGAAGCAGGCGGTCACTAGGTTCCTGTCTTTTTACCTAATACGCCCATGATGTAAAATTTATTCCAATTAGTCCGATGTATTAGTTAAAAAATCATGTTTCATCACTATTTAGGTATAAATAGATTACATTTTACTACGAAGTTGAGTTTTAATGATCCCAAGTTTTGTGGCGAAGCCCGTCGGATGTTTTAATGTTTGACAACATGATTTCTGTATCACTGACCCATCCATTATTTGAGACTGCCCCCTCTCCCCTGCAGTCCTGATTAGTAACTTTTTCTGGCATATGTTTTGTTCGGTCCTATGTGTCATTTTGAAGTGAACCAGACAGATAACCACCTAATCCCACTTACCTTCCTGCTGGTCGAATTCCGAATGGATGTGGTACTTCAAACACACTACGTCTTGTGGTTTAACTTTGGCTGTACTGTTCCTGGTGAATTTGGCTTTGAACCCCCCAAAAAGACCCATTTTATATCAGATGGGATGTGACAATACGAGTTTTATCAGGACGGGTGGTATTACTGAATTTCATTTGTAGAAACGTATATTATCTAAATCTCCAGCAAGATTACGAGGTGATATGGTGTAAGTTATCTGTTAATGATATTTTGTTGTTTTTACGACGTATTATCAATGTAATTGGTTTTTTATAGATTGTTGAGGATTGGTAATTGTTTTACGCAGTGAACAAAAAAATGTCTGTGGAAATTTCCCACGAACATATTTCTTTATATACCTTCATTTTCATCAAGTCAATTTCTAGGAGCAAAAATTCAGAAACAAACATTTTTTTTTAGTGTTTTTTAATAAAGGCATGTTTAAAAAAATATCTTTATTTAAGTTGCAATTACACCTTATATCAGTTTTTACAACTCTCACATTAGATGCAGAATCTGAAAAGAAAACGACAGTTCTGTATATTTGGTCGACCCTTATTGATGTGTTTTTGTTGTTTTCTCATCCCCTCTAGTTACTGTGAAAGTTTTGCTGCATATTGCTAAACCACCCTGTATGTTAAAAAATATATACATTAAACTATTTTAATTTTTTCTAAAGTCTATTTTAAATAATTCAAGTAAGCGTTACCCTTACACATTAATTGATAAATTTTATCCTCCTCATCATTATATATCATAAATCTGTACTGTAATCCCTTTGTTTAAGTGATTAATTGTTGATTTTAAACATCTCCTTGATATATCTGCGTTTTTATTTTATTTATCTATTGATAGAAAAGTAGATTTTAGGTTTGCTAATGTTTACATCATTGTTCATATCCTGCTTTATTAGTTGTAGGTGTGAGTTCTATGAATTCTCTATTACTTAATCATCTATTTTCAAGTACCGTGAACTTAAAAATCTATTAATACAATTGATCTAATGAGAATAATATATGTCTAAGTCTTCACAGTATAATGTTAACATGATAGGAAGAATAATCTGATAAATATCAGAGTCAAATATTATTGGGTTATTAATAAAGAATAAATAAAATGTAATCGGTTCTATACATGGTGTTCCGTAGGAAATAGAAAAAATAGCTGTGGGTGAACTGAATCCAAGATATCGCAATATGCACCATTTGGATATACACAAGAAATTTTCAAATTTTTGTCAAATATTTAACTTGTTATGTTTAGTATCAAATAACTAGAACAATGAAAATATATGCTATGGACTAAATAGCCAGGCCTGCATGTTCACCAGATCTGACCCCTATGGATTACTTTTCATGAGGATATTTGAACCAAAAAGGTATACACAAACGATTTCGAAGAACGAAGATATGATTTCATCTGTGTATCAAGAATATACATAAAGATTACCAAAATATGTACTAGTAGGATGTCTCAATGTTGAACAGATATTGACTTAGTTGAATAAAATGTTTAATTTTAGTTTATATTAAAAAGCGATTTTTTCCATTTTGCAATTAAACTATTTAAGATAACATTTTGTTAAATAACATTTTCCATAATAATTTTAAAAATGGCTAACCAGTTTTTGAACTTGAATGGTTATGTTATGTTATTATATTAAAGGTAGATATCAAAGGGTTTTTCTTAATACACATACATGCTCTTCAATAAAAAACCGCTGCCTAAGGAATCACTACTTCCACATCCAGATTATTCGTCCAAGTCACTTTAAAGGAAACATCTTGACTATATTTGCACTCTAGTATGTGGAAATTATTGGTCGTAGAATTTTAATAATATTTGGGGTAGCTGTCACAGAAAAGTTTGAGGAGTTGGTTTCTACCATATACGTTAAAAATGAAGTTTCTAGTTTACCGTACTTATTTTCCACTATTTACAACCTACCACCTCAATGGAGTCATCTCAATCAGATGTCACTACAATACATACGTGTACTAACTTTCAAGTGAATATCTCAATTTGATGTTATCAATCCCATTAATAATGAAGCGGAGGTGGTAGAGTTTGAAAAATATTAGAAAGAAATTTGAGGCCTTGGTTTCTAGTATATACACCGAATCCCAAATTTCTGTAGTCTTACCAGCTTGCTTTACTTATTTTTCCCTATTTGCCCCTATTTAACCCCCAACCCTTCAACGGCATCATCTCAAATTATGATCTAGTTTCAGACGTCGTTATAATACATACGTGTACCAAATTTCAAATGAATATCTCAATTTTATTTTATCAACCCTTTTCATATTGGAGTAGGGGTGGTTGGGTTGAAAAATATTATAAGAAAATCTGACGCTGTGGCTTCTAGTACATACACCGAATTTCAAGTTTCTGTAGTCTTACCAACGTTTTACATATATTCCTCTATTTACCCCAAATTAACCCCCAACCCTTCAACGGAATCATCTCAAAATATAAACTAATTCCAGACGTCGTTATAATACATACGTGTACGAAATTTCAAATGAATATCTCAACTTTATTTTGTCAACACCATTAATGGGGTAGGGGTGGTGGGGGGGTTGAAAAATATTATAAAAAAATCTGATGCCTTAACTTCTTGTACATACACCGAATTTCAAGTTTCTGCACTCATACCAGCTTGCTTTACTTTCCCCCTATTGACCCCTAAATAACCCCCAACCCTTCAACGAAATCATCTCAAAGTATAATCTAGTTCCAGATGTCGTTATAATTCATACGTGTACCAAATTTCAAATGAATATCTCGATTTTATTTTATCAACCCTTTTAATAATGAAGTAGGGGTGGTGGGGGTTGAAAAATATTATAAATAATCTGAGACCTTGGCTTCTAGTACATACACCGAATTTCAAGTTTCTGTACTCTTACCAGCTTGCTTTACTTGTTTTCCCCTATTTACCCCTATTTAACCCAAAACCCTTCAACGGAATTATCTCAAAATATAATCTAGTTCCAGATGTCGTTATAATACATACGTGTAGAAAATTTCAAATGAATATCTCAATTTTATTTTATCTACCCTTTTCAAATTGGAGTAGGGGTGGTGGGGGTTGAAAAATATTATTAAAAAATCTGACGCTTTGGCTTCTAGTACATACACCGAATTTCAAGTTTCTGTACTCTTACGAACTTGCTTTACTTATATTTCTCTATTTACCCCAAATTAACCCCCAACCCTTCAACGGAATCATCCCAAAATATAATCTAATTCTAGACATCGTTATAATACATACGTGTACGAAATTTCAAATGAATATCTCAACTTTATTTTATCAACCCCATTAATGGGGTAGGGGTGGTGGGGGGGTTGAAAAATATTATTAAAAAATCTGACGCTTTGGCTTCTAGTACATACACCGAATTTCAAGTTTCTATACTCTTACAAGCTTGCTTTACTTATTTTCCCTTATTTACCCCTATTTAACCCCCAACCCTTCACCGGATTTCCTCAAAAAACAATCCAGTTCCAGATCTCGTTATAATATATACGTGTACAAAATTTCAGGTCAATATCTTAAACCGTTCCGGAGAAAGCGTGCGGACAAAAAAAGTTACAGACAGACCGACAGACAGACCGACAGACAGAAAATTTTTTTTCGCTCAAATTTAAAATCTCGACGTTTCATGACATTCTAAACCTATTTCACGAATAAAAATTTTTGAAATTTTTTTTGCGATTACTATACTTCCAATCCACTATGTGGATGTGGAAGTAAAAGAACCTCATCGGGAGTACCACAAGGTAGTGTTCTGGCCCCTATCCTTTTTTCTGTATACATATTTGATTTAGCTGCCGCTCTATCAAAATGTTAAAGTCATCTCTATGCAGATGATATCGAAATGTACTTATCTTTCCCATATAAGGAAATACAAACGTCTATTGACTATGTAAACAGGGATTTACAGAACATCTTTACATATTCAGAATGGCACGGATTGCGTGTAAACCCCAATAAGACAGTAGCAATATGTATAGGGCAAAAACTTGAGATTAAAACAAAATATAACTTGAATATCAACAATGCAAATGTTGATTGGGTTGCCTCAGCAAAAAATCTTGGTGTAGTTGTGGAAGGAAGTTTATCATTTAAGGACCATATTGAACATATCTTTAAAACATCTGTGTATAAATTAAAAACATTATATTCATTTAAAAACCAATTAAATCAGAATATAAAGCTAAAACTGGTAAAAACATTAATATATCCTCAATTAGATTATTGTTCTTCAGTTTATTATAATTTTCTACCACAGTATAATAAAAATAAGCTGCAAAGAGTACAGAATGCATTCATACGTTTTGTCTGTTGCATTCCATATATGTCTCATGTGACTCCCTATATCAGAGAGTTAAATCAATTAAATGTTGAAATGCGTATGCAATATATAATCACAATATTTTTGTATAAATTAATTAAGAATAAAACACCCCAGTATCTGTTTAATTTAATTCAAAGAAGAACATCATACAAATAAATTTGAAGGATGTTTTTCTTATATAGCACCAATGTACTTAAATAAAATTATATCCATCTTAGATTTGTCCCTACCTCAATTCAAAAGTAAGTTAAAGATAATGTTAAATAATTAAGACACCTTCTCGGAACTGTTATTTGTAGACTGATTTGTAGCTAGCATGTAGGCGTTTATATTTATACATATTTTATATGTTAATATTTTAATGTGTATATTTATATTAATTCATTTACATTATAAGGTTTTAAAATTAAATTTTTATACTTATAATTTATAATTTAATATCAGAATATTTACTTTTAAATCTTTTAGGAGAGGTGGAAGAAAGCTTCGCTAACCTCATAAACAGTATTGTTATTATTATTATTATAAAGTACGACTCTCTCAAAAAAAAAAATGTGAAAGTTACAAGAGTGCGATATCCCATCCAAAACACACTGTATTTCTGGAATTTTTTTATGAATGCCGTGCCAAAAGTTTCTCAAATTTTCGTTTCTGCCTTTTAGCTTGTCCACTGGATTACATATGGGTAGGTCGAACATCAAACAAGTAGCACAGAAGAGATTCCAGGAGATCAGCCTCTTCGTCAAGTCACTGTTCCTGTGTGCTCACGAAATAGCCCACTCCGACCTGGTATACACTTTCTTCCACCCTCTTCTCAGGGATCAGCAATATCCTGACGAGTATTCCAAAAAAGTCAAAGGTAAAACGGCACATTGAAACCGTAGATGGTGATTTACTAATACTTTTCAATTGTAGATCGTACTGATTTCCAAAACGAATCAGGAAGACTGAAAGGTCAATTAAAGCTGTCTTTGCAGTACAGCAAAGGAGTATTTTGCGTGATGGTGCATCACGCCAGGGGTCTACCGCGGCTGTCGAACGGACAGGAACCGTCGACGTACGTCAAGGTTTATTTACAGCCGGACGTGCAGAAAAGCACCAAGAGGAAAACCAAAGTTGTTAAGAAGAACTGCCATCCTAGTTTTATGGAAATGGTAAGTTTTTTATAATTATTCAAAGCTCTCTTTGGATTTTATAAAAGTTGTAGAAGTGTTTCTGACACAAATTTTATAACACATTACTCCCAGAAACACTTTTGTATCATTTTCACAGCAGCTTTAAATGAAAAATTGGCACCACCTTATAAAATATGTCAGTCCCTGTTGATATTTTGTATCGCCTATTGGAACCATTACAAAATAATTATATAAACATTTCCGCGGACCTTATGGAAATTTAATATTATCACTATACAGATTCAGCAAATTTACTTTAAGGGACGTAAACTTGTTTCTGCGCAGATAAACCACGCCTTGTCGTAGAACAATGCAGGGCATTGGTATAAAAGAATAGCGCCATCGCTTGACCGCGTTGAGTTGAGAACAGCGCACCCATTCTGCTTTTAATAGCATAGCTGTTTAGACGTGTGGGAATAAAATAAATTAATCTCAATTTCGTTATTAAAATGCCATGTGTTTATACAACTGCACAAAAAGTGCAAATTGTGAAGTGGTACTTCAGGGGCCATTCCACTGAAGACACAATAAATTTATTTACTTTGGCATATCAAGACAGACCAATCCCCTCAGCTAGCATAATTTCATACATTATTAAAAAATTTGAGAATTTCGGGTGTGTTGTGAATTATTGTAAAAAATGCTGTCAACCCGAATCCCGTCATCAACAAATAAGCGAAGAACGTGAAATTCGCGAAACTAATGTCTGTGCACTTGTTGAAACTAGTGAACCTTGTTCTAGCATGCAAATTGCTGATGAAGTTGACATGAAGGAAAGAACTGTAAGAAATATTTCGAAAAGAAATGGGTACAGTTGTTTTAAAGTTCAAATGGTGGTCTCGGAAAAATAAACATTTGAGTGATGCTGTGCGAACTCAGCATCCTCAAAACTTGAAGGTTTGGACGGGAATTTTAGACAATCATATTTTACAAAACCAAATAATAATGAAAATAATAATTCCTGCAGTTCAAAATCTTCCTGTCAACTTTGAAGACATTTGGTTTCAACAAGACGGCTGCCCAAGTCACAATACCTTAACTGTTATTAATTTTCTGGAAAGAACATTTCCCAATCGTTTAATAGCTACGAGGGGAATGATAAAACAGCCCCCCAGGTCACCTGATCTAGCACCCCATGATTTCTTTCTGTGGGGCTTTTTAAAGGAAACCGCGTACAATCATGCGTTTGAACGAGCCAATAATTTAGTTGAATTACGGGAAAAACTTATCCAACTTTGTACAAGCATTACTCCAAATCAACTCAATGATATGAGAGGTTCATTGTATAATTGGTTTGGCTATTGTTTGGCACAAGAAGGTGGTTTGTTTGAATCCTTACTTCATTAATTTATTGTTTGATAATTATTAGTTGATTTTAGTTTCGGAGGGTTATTTAATTTAATTTTAATGTTCTATTTTTGTAATTTAATAAGAATAATTTATTTTTTGATAATTATTAGTTGATTTTAGTTTCCGAGTTATTTAATTTTATTTTAATGTTCTATTTTCATTTCGGTTTAAATAAGAGTTATTATCTTATTCCCATAGCATTTACGGCTAAAAAAGAAACTGCAGAAATGCTTTCAATAGAAAAAATTATTTTTCAAAAATGTGAGAAATAATATTGTCTCGTTTCGTATTAGAAATTATTACCTACGTCCGCACCCACCCTTAGTTCATGCCGTACTAAATTCAATTCATTGTGTGCCTCTGCTTTCACGATTTATGGGAATTAGTGGGGCGTGGTCAATTACATCGTTATTCCTATACTCTAAACTGCATTTTCCGAATCTGTATAGCAGTTTTATTAAAGCTTCATTTAATTGTACTATAAAACACACTTCGCTGTTTGTTAAATTACTGCTATAAAACAACTAAACAATTGGTTTATATGAACTTTTAAATAGTCACTATTGAAAAAAATGCTGCTTTATACAGACTAATAAAGTAAAATGATTTCTTAAATATATCCTAAAAGTATTTTTAATACTAAAAGCACTAACTTACACTAATTTGTTTTAGAGTTGTAGTTTTTTTTTTTGAAATTATAATATAAATAATTAGCAGTTAGAAACATTAATAAAATAACAATAAAATGAAACAATCTTAGAATATTCAAATTATAAAACAAATTTGAGTATTACTAGTTATATCTAATATTAATTTTCAGTTGGAGTACCGGATGACTTTAGAAATAGTAAGAACGAGGAGACTGAAAGCGACTGTTTGGAACTACGACGCTCTGCAAGAAAACGAATTCATGGGTGGAGTGGAGTTGGACCTAAGCAGCCTCGATTTAACTGCGGAGACCAGCGAATGGTATTCATTGATAAACCTTAGCAGATAACAGTTGTATCTTTGCCAGGCATATAACAGTAAATATCAATTGTTAGTGATATAATATTGGTTAAAGAATCTACTTAAGTTAGGTGCGCGGTGGTCAATCTAAATGTTGTATTGAATTTTTTGCAACATTGTCATTTTATAACAAAAAATAGGTAGTAGAGAAGTTGAGTTAGATTTTTAAACTGTACACTCTACTCAGGAAAGAATAATATGTGGTTGTTTTAACAAAACAAAAATAGCCACATGCAATAATGGAACAAATAGTTGCTGGGCATTCTAGAAAAATAGCATTCAAAGTTCATTTGAAATCCAATTGTATTACTTTCTCTCTACGACGAATGTCCGGTGACCTTATATCATATACATTTTGCACAAATAATGTAACCTTAATCACTAAATATTAATTACTTGAAGTCTGATTGTAGAAATTATCGCTCATAATCAGTTTCTAATAATTGTAAGCTTTGATGGTGCTGCAAACTTTTACGATGTATATAAATGCCAACAAATTTAAGGATAATTTTGGTCAATGTTTTTAAATTAGCTCTCGTTGCATTTATGTAGAATTTATTTAATTTCCAAAAATTGTGTTAAAAACATTATAGGATACTTTCCAGAGATGTATGGGTAAATATTTTACCAAAATATTATCAAAAACTTCACCATTAGTGGAGTAGGACTAAAATTTTATAGAATTGTCTTGAAATAGCTTATTTTCTTTTGCAGAAACTTGGAAATATTACAGGAAATATAGCAAATAATTTTGAAGTAACACTTGTTTAAAAAATCAAAACTGATTTTTACAGTTTTTCTTATAGTACGGAAGTCCGTTGACCAAAGTGGATCGGGCGCCACAGTTGCTGCCACTTGATGGAGATGTTGTAGGCATCTGTAGATACCATTTCATATCACATATCAAAGCGATAAGAACATACACGGCCTTCAAGCATTCTCGCTACTTATTTAAAAACCACTTCGTCTTCCGTCATGTTCATCTATATCACTATGCTTTTTTTAAGCAATAGTTCATTCTTGTAGTTAATTTTAGCTTCAAATTTTAGGATAAACTGTTTCTACAATACTGTGAATAATTCACGCTACAATGTTTGTTCTTTCTCAATTTTTGTTGAAGTATACAATAAAAGATTTTAAAACATTAAGGAGAAAAATTATTCTAAGACTTGCTGCACTTGATTATTTAAATCAACAGTACAATTTTCGACCTGTGTGTTTTTATTTTTATTGTTATAAACATGTTGACCTCAGATATGGTTTGATGAGCTAATTTCACTAGACTCATATTTTCCTAATTTTTTAACCTAAGTTGTTTAAATTCTTTTGTAACTTAACAAACAGCCCAAACAGGTCTGGAGAGGTCTAATTTCTTCACAATTATATACGAACAATCTGGTTATTTTTTATTGCGATACGAGCTATACAACCAGAAATATTTAACATAAAGGGCGAAGAAACTCTATTTTGAACATTGTTTTGCTTAAACATTGTGTTGTATTTGAAAGTAAAACTAGAAAGGCAGTTAAAGAGACTGCCCCACGTTGAGCGCCAAATTTGTAACAAATTCCTCCAACACTTAGTTTTCTCGATTGGCTTACATTTAGGATGTCAACAATAGACGTCAATGGCTTCTTGACTTATCTCAAAACTTTTTACTATATTTCTTGTGATATTTAAAAATTTCAGCAAAAAAATTGCTCAGAATAGTTGCCTGCGCCTGTCTCTATATTATTGTGTCAGTATTATTAATTGTTGATGTCACTAACATTTTCCGTACTTTTGTCATTTTATTTTTGAATAACTGGTGAATTTGTGCAAGACAGAAACTATAGAAGTAAAATGAAATGAAGGTATTAAATTGTTATTATTTTTATTATGTCGTAATTTTTATTGCGTGTTTTATTTGATGGCACTATTTAAACCAACAGCTTAGGTAGTATATATTTAGTATATAATTTTAATTCTATATAATTTTTAATGGAACGGATTATGTTGTAAAGTACTATGAAAGTATACCTAACCATATTTGTGTCAAATATGGTGAAGAATATGGCCTTTATGTGTTTTAAAGTGTTTGAATTCAATTTATCCCATTGTTATATACATTCCTCCTTTTGATGGAAAATAAATTCAATGTTCATAGTTGTGTTGATTTACAAACGAATGTGTAATTTTTTCCAAATTTTCCGCGTGTGAGATAATTTTTACTCATCCATCTCTGGTACATTAACTTTTCTGTGACCCAGAATTCATGACAGTGTTTCCATGGAATTTATATATGCTTGTAGGGCATCTTTATCTTCCGCAGTTATAAAATACAAGGCTAACTGCCTTATCAGGAAAAGATGTGGCCACAGGAAAGTAAATAAAAAATGGTTATTGATGTATTATGTTGAATCAACAATTTCAAATTTGGCCATTTACAAACAGTTGTTTCAATATAGCCCCCATCTTGTAGTGCTACATTAATTTTCTGCTTTTTTAAACTGTGTCAAAGAGTTTTGTTCCAAATAATTTTTGTTTATTTCTTAGTTATATGTATCTGTCATTTATAGAATTAATATGGACTTAAACGTTTTAGTCTGACATTAGCCCACACATTTTCGCTTTATATTAAGTTAGGTGAGATTTTTTATAGTTGCGAAATTTTAGGTACATACACATAATGAGTCAATTGGGAAGACAGGTACTTTAATTCAATTTTCGAGCAGCACTGAAATATATCCAATTGGCAAAAATTATGATAATGGTAATGAATTATGGCGGGTGGTTGTCAATCGGGGAATTAGATCTCCACTTTACCTAATTTGTTGAATTGCACAATACCAATTTATTCAATTGTATTTGAAAGTAAAACTAGAAAGGCAGTTGAAAGGTCTGCCCCACATTGAGCGCCAAATTTGTAACAACTTCCTCCAACGCACTCAGTTTTCTTGGTTGACTTACGTTTAGGATGCCAACAATACATGTCACAAACTTCTTGCTTTTTGCACTACCAAATGTTCATAACATACAACTACAATATAGGAAATATGTGGGTTAGTGTTATTATTGAATTGTTTATATTTTATAGTTGTTAGTCAGTGTACAGGGTATTATATTTATACGATGCCAACTGCTAAAATTTAATATATTTTTATAATTTTTTGCTAGGTTCACGGTCGTTATTTGACATAGTAATTATGTAACTGAAGACTGAGAAGGCGAATTGTGTGCGTCAAATTTTTATATATGATAAATGAAAATCCTATAATGAGTAGACTGTTTTAGTGAGATAAAGTTGTTCACCTTGAAATAGTATTTTTCTATGAATGGTAGTAGAACAGGGATAACTATTTGTGGACCAAATTCCTAAATCAAATAAACTTGAGTTTCAGTGTAATACCCTGTATATAATAATCATATAATGCCAAAGTTACAGTGTCGGTAACATTTTTAGATTTATTTATTAAGTGGTAGTCAACGCGCGTATTTATTTATAGCTGTAGATCGACACAGATAAAGTCTACATTGTTAATAGTATCGGGAAAATGTAATCACACTGTATTAGTAAATAACAAAGTATCACTCTCATTCCTAAGTAATATGTAAGTGGTTGAACGTTGTCATGAGTATTCCACGAAATGAAATTGTATAAATCACATTGTCTTTATTTTTGGTAACATTAACGTGGAATAGGCATGATGTGACGTTCAACATCTGTATAACTAAGTAGTGCATTTATTTTGTAATTTCTTTATACATATAAACCCATTGCTATATACTTGGTTGCCTTTGTTTTTCCTCCTTATTCCGTCTCAGGTTTTTACAACTAGTCCTCGAATTAAAACAATCTGAGTAGGTATAGTTGACTACATATATTTAATGTGCATAAAAAATCTCAAAGCTTTGTTGCTTACGCATAGATGGGAGAGTGGGGCATGCCCTATTTTTGTAGAAAATATTAAATCATAAATATAATGTATTAATACATAGAACAACATTGTTCTCATATAAAGTATGTTCTGGCACGATTAAAATAAGAAATTACCTGTTTCAATTATAATTTCAAATTATTTTGATATAGTTACCCAACTCCCTCCTACCAAAAATATTTGCAACGGTCTACAGCAGGCATGTAAAACCCACGACAGAGTCGAATGTATATATAAGGGGTCTCATAATTATTGCAGTGTTATAAAGGTGGGGAGGGGGTTTAAAATATCCCATTTTTGCCAATGTGTTTGTTAAATGACCCCTTAGAGGTGGCCCCATGGATGCAAAAGTTCGAAAAAACTTTGTTTGATGTATCACTATATCGTTGGAAATAGCTCTTTGAGTAAGTCATCATATTTTATTCAAATTTAAAATATGCTCTCATAGTGTGAAAAAGTGTGACACTCCACTGCCTCCTAAATAACCGGTTAAACCAAATATCTTTGTTAAAATTTATTATCAAAGACGCCAAAAAGCCAACGTTCTCATCATTTCTATTGCAATGCCTATTCTGAATGACTGTCATAGAAAATAGAATGTTATATTACTAGGAGTAGAATGCACCCTTTTTTTTAGCCCAGAATTTGCAGAAATTGAAAACGATGAAACACAAAAAAGCGTACTCCGTGTAATATATAATATTTTTTCTTCAAGAGTATTAAATTGCAAAAATTTATTTATCTATTATGAATATACAATTATTCAAACTACAGTGTTGTTTATTTTCAAAATAATTGTGAACATTTTGCTCTTCTCTGCCCATTTTATTAGTGGCTCGTATAAAAATTCCAAATTAAATTCTCTACAGCAGAATTAGCAATTTTTAGTAATTCTGGTTGTGTACACTATAATTCTTCACAAATTTTTGACGCGAAAAACAGATATATCGTAATGGCAGACTAATGGTATGAGAGATGCCTAGCGGATAGCGCGCCACCAGCCATTGTGGTGGCTTTCAGTACAAATATTATGTTACTAGTAAAATAATGTCCACTCGGTGGCGTTCGGTACGAACATTTTGTTACTAGTAAAATATGTCCTATTTCTACTCCGGTTTTTGGAAGCACAATTGAAACATTTTAATACGATTGAAGTAAAAATACTTTTGTGTCAAGAAACAGTACAAGTTTGAAAGTAAATATCATCAGCTTTAAGACGAAGATGGCAAATGATGTAGTAACATGGCAGCACGATGTCCTTTTCTTTATTTACTCTTTCAAGAATTTGACTTTGTATGACAAATGTACGAAATAGTTTCAGTATCCTAGAGGGCACAAAGAATCCTAAGCAACACAAACATGTTATTCAGCTGGCATAATAAGAATGTAGCCACAAAAACAATTTTAAAAGTTACTCTACGTTGCACTTTGATCATATATTGCTTTAGTTGTTGTGGTTTAACATCAAATTTAGACAGAAATGCATGATGGTCCTTTTTTATCATCTATACAATGGTTATTTCACAGGGCACGAATATGGTGACACAATGTTAACTATATGTGACTTAGCAACAATATGTTAAATCCTAATATCGCTGCAAAATACCCAGAATATGTTGGTATAGTTGTCTCCATATATTTGGGAGAGAGGGGCATGCTATAAATTCGTAAAAAACACTAAATCATAGAGGTAATGTATTAATGCATAGAACAACATTGGCCTCATATAAAGTATGTACGGAAACACACCTGTTTCAATAATAATTCAGTTATAGTTGCCCGACTTTCTTCCACCGAAATTATATTGCAGGGGAACGGTTTACAGCAGATATGTAAACTCTACACTCAATAGAGTCGAACTTAATATTGTCAGTATATCATATGGCATATCGAATTTGTCAATGCTCCACAAATATATGATATTATTCTTATCTTGACACAAGCAAGAGTAATTTTTTTCAATTTATCATTGTACCTTTACCATTTACAGTGCCGGATTTCCCAGGCAATGTAGGCAGCTGCTTAGAGCGTCAAATTCTTTAGGGCGGCATGCCGCCAAAAGATTTTATAGGTTTGTTCATTTGTATTGATTTAACGCAACTTCAAGCAGTTAGATAAAGATAGTGCTATCATAAATAATGTGGGTGTGAGAGAGACAACATGTTTCAAAGCTATAAATCAACGCAAATGAACAAATTGTATGACTTTTAAAGAATAATTGCAAAATAATTATTATTATCCATTTTATGTTTTATAATGAAAAATGCACACATACACGTTTAAATGCTCACTTAGGTTTTTGTCTGAAAAAGGGCGTCAGGTTCAAATTTGCCTACGGGCGGAAAATTACAAAATCCGGCCCTGACTATATGCCAAAGATAATAAATAGGCTCTAAATTTCTACTGCACAATATCACAAAAATTTCAAGTACGGCTCTGTGGGATTTTACAGCTTTTTTTAGGTGTCTTAAAATTATGGAGACGACTATATGGTTTTAGTCATAGATATGGTCAACATGACTATTTTAGTAAGTATCACGGTATTTGTACCATGGTAAGTATCATCATTGTATATAACCTTATGGAGATTTCGTTGGATGTGAAAGGACACTAAATGTAGATGGCATAATGATCGAGGGATGCCAGCGATTTAATTGGTAGAATGAAATGATTATTATTGGTTGAAATCTCTGGTCTTGACGTTCACGAATCTGAAAATACACAGGTCCGCATTTAGTTTCATTCTCCGTCCATTCATTTTGAGTAATAATAATATTCCATATGCAAAATTAGGTGCCTGTGTTAATATTTTCGTGTTTCGACTTTCTATTTAATGATCAATTTGTCTTAAATTTAGTTGAATTTGTGTAGTTTTTAAACTGATTCGATTCGATTTTATTAGCAAGTTTCAATATTTGTACGAATTATATGTCCGTGTTGCCACATGCAAAAAAAAATTCTTCAGTAGGTATAAGATATACTTATGTTGGAAATTATAATTATAAATATTACGTAATTGCGTGTAAAATACAGCTAGAATTTGGCTAGGTAAATTCGAAAATGGAGGTGAGCATAATGCATGCCGTGTACAGCTAATATATAGGGATATATTGTATAAATTTTAAAATTAAGTACCTAGTATTATTTTAAAATGTAACCACATTATTAATTTTGAATTAAATAAGAAACTTTTATCAAAATTATGGGAACACATCAAAGTTTTGTCTCGGTTGTAAATATGTCCTTGAACGTAATAAAATGTGTAGTAAATTTCTAGCTACTTGAATCCTTTGATGTGCCACCCACCAATTAGAATTGTTGTCATCGGATAATCGGTTTACTGTAGTTTATTGGTATAATATAAAATACTCAAGTTTGGTAAATTGAATATAGATACATGCATTTTGGAAATGTTCTTGTCAAGTATGGTTTCGGTCTCAGTGATTTATATTTCTGGTGTTTATTGTGTTCCTAATAATTATTATCAGCATTATTTTAGCGTGGTGCATAATATGAGTACATTTTATATTTGTTTTACTTTGTTCTGAGTGAAAACATGAAATAGGGTAAGTAGTTACGCAAACGGCGTGCAAAACTCACGACGAAAAGTTACTGTCTGCCACTTGGTAATCGAAAAGAGCATATAACTACAAACATTTTTTCTCTGAAAATTTTTGGTATAGTGGGAAAATATGGAGAGGGGGGGATATTTTTTTAAACGAATGTTTATCGATATCTGTCCCCATAGGTAGTTAGTCAAAGAATTTATATAAATAGAAGCAGATACACATTTACAAGTGTGTTGACAACATAGTTTAGACATTACATTTTATAATCATCTCTTTTCTTTATGACCAAAATTACCATAACCCCATCTTTGTTGCAACCACCGTCATTTTGACGTGGCAAATAAATGTAAATATAACCTTATTCACTCAATTTGCGAAGCATTTTGATCTGTAAATAAACAATTTTCAAGTGATTAGGAGCTAAAATATGACTTAAAATTGCATCAAATAACGTTTATATGCTGTTTCTATAAAGCGACGACAATTTAAAGACAAAATATGTAGCGGTTGTCAACCTATTCTAAGCTGTATACCTACATATTTATTTTCCTAAAATTAACACTTTTATTTACCATCAAACTACAGCAATACAATTAATTTGAAAGGGCCATGGATTCGGAAAAGGATGTATACTAGAGTCGAATTAAGTAGAGGTTGTTTCATTTAATAAGCCGATTCAGAAATTTGTTTACATTCCTTACGAATGAGAAAAAAAGGAAGTAATTTATAGGAAATTATGCGGCAGTTCATTTCTTAGGATTTTAAGTAAATGACCCCTTATTGGTTCATTTATAGGCTCAGGTGCACTTTAGTTCGTAATAAGGTATTTGTTGTTTTCACTTCAATTCCATAACAATGAAGTACAAGTTCACTTACGAGTCTATTTAGGTGAGGATGAGGATCACAATTAATGGTTGAAATATACAAATTTTATATATTTTCACAATGTTTTTATATGTTGAATACGACTTCCATGTTGACATTTGACTTTGTAACAAAGATTGCACCAGTTCGGAAATGTTCGTTGGTTATTTCGGATATTGTCGTTATTTCTATCTTGACATTTGCTAGGATAACTTAGATTGTATTTGTTCGGATATTTACATATTTCAGAGAAATATACCTTTTAAATTACATTTTTCTTGCTTTTTTTTAATAAAGAACGGGGGGTGCGGGTGGTGTCCCAATTTTTTTTTTAAATATATTCTATTCATCTTATACTCTTCATTACCATTTAGAAAATTTTCAAAATCACGACGAACTAAAGTGCACCAGACCCCTACCTACCAACTGTTCTTAACTCCTACAACGCTATAAATAGTGGATTGTCTAGTGGAGTTCTACCCGGCCACAAATTGTACTGCGAATTTGAGCATCTGCAAGCAGGAATGTTAAGGGGAAAGGGAATAGAACAATCGTTTACAATACTTATATATTTTCGTACAAAAGTATTTGCACTAAACATGAAAATAATTTAAAGGTTAGGTGAGTAAACAATGTAAACATGAACAGCTGTTATTAATAACTAGATGTAGACATATGTCTATGCTACTACGCTCATATACCACGGCCTTGGACAGGCTGCAACAGAGATAGCGTTATAGGCAATGTTGTATCATCTTAGAACGAAATGGTGAGAAAAAGGTATGTTGGACATGTTGGCAACAGTATTGTATAACTTTTACACTTTATCTCTGCTTAGTCTGCTTCTATTTATATAAATTCTTTGTAGTTAGTATATGTACTTCACATGCCCCAGTTGCACTGGCAGACGAAAATTCCGCTCGGTGCGCGGTAGAGGGTATTTTAAAAATAAATTTTTCTTCTCTTTAAAATCCCCTTACCTTATAGCGTTCAATCTTAGTACCTATATATTAGAAAACGTATTTCTGTTAATTTTAACAACTGTCTTGTGTTTTAATGTATGTATACATATCACTTTACTTTTATTTTACTGTTAGCTTTAAATTACAGACACGTTCTACATATTTTGGGTATTGTATTTTTTTGTACACGTGAACTAGTAAAGTTTATCCTAATTCTAATTCTTTCAAATACTTTCTTTTGAGACAATCAAATTCTTCGTTGTATTTCTGCAACTAAACATATTTCTAGCACATATCTTAAAATTTTTAAATTCATGCAACTAAACTTCTAAAAACTTGTATATTTTACTCATAAAAATTTAAAAACTTTAAGATATGTGATAAAACAATTTTTATTTGTAGAAATGTAATAAATAATTCTGTTGTAAAAATAACCAACCAAAAGTAACTTTGTTAAATATCACTAAATTTAGCAAAGTAACATTTGTTTTCGTTATTTTTAAATTTCCGATTACGCATTTTCATTTAGCTTGCACAACGCACAGTCACCTGAAAAAACCTTAATTCGTTCCTGACTCGATAACCACTAGTTCAAATGAAGGCTGCATAGGGGTCACATCTGCATAGGTTAAAAATCCATTACTTTCATTAGGTCCGTGTAGATGACGCTTGACATCGCATCCAACAGTTGATACACGCGTATTATACTACTAGTACATATTAATAAGTATATGCATGGTAAGTATGTATAGTAAGTTTCAGTATTTTGTGGTACAGATTTCTATTAAAATGCTCTATAATTGTTACTGGCGACATCTATATCGTGATAGAGAAACTTGATGCACTCACTTTCTTTAGCAAAGCAGATTAGACAGAGTGAAAAAGCTCACATATACCGGTAATGGCGCCATCTATCGCGTCAGTTGCGGAAATATTAATTCCACAACGTTTGAAATAGTCGCGTTCTCTACTATATATATGGTTTGAAAAATTTCAGACCATAGGGAAATAAACTAAATTCTTTGGGTGTTAAATCGAGACTAATTGAACTTTTCATAATATTGGTATTTTTGTGAATATTATAGAATGCAAAATGTCTTTTCGGTGCTTCTAATTGTGAAATGTGGTATTCGAAGACATCAGTTTTTAAAATATTCTCGATTCAACCAGAAGCTGGAATTGAAAACGCCAGTGATTGGAAGCTACTAAATTGAATGATTTTATAAAATGTTCCTAACATTTTATTAATGGTTATTTGTTACATGCCAATGCAAGTATTTGTTTTTTAATATGGGCTTATATTATAAGGAGAACTACCATATTACAAGCTCAGGATGATCAATGCATATACAATAAGTATATTACTTCCACAGTGAACCTACTTCCACATGGAGTGGAAGCATTGTGTTGTATTAAAAAAAAATTCACCCTACGAGATTTCTTCAGATTTTCACGTTTCAGACTACGTAGATTACGAAAATGTCTGTCTGTCTACCTATTAGCGCTCTATCTAAAAAACTATTTAACGGAGAACAGGGAAATTTGGTAGGTAGTTGACGCTACTGCCAGCGAAGAAATGGGTAGACTCCCTGGAAAATATAACAAGGTGAACAGCCTAAGGAGAATAAATAGTGAAAAATATTGGCAAGGCAATATTTCACTTTTAATGAAAAATATACAGGGTGATGTCATCCTAAGAAATAATTGGTGGAAAGTAAAAGTATATTTACAGAGTCGCATCATTTTAGCATGTTACTTCTAAAAAAAAGGTACAGGGACTTCATTTGTGTTGCAAAGAGTTCAGAAAGGCATTTAGAAAAAACAGTACCTTTTATTTTTAATGGTTGGTGTCATTTTTTGTTCAATAATTGGCCAATATTAATGGCCAATGTAATTAAATTAATTGATGAATTTGTTATCATTGGCCATTAATATTAGCCAATTATTAGAAAAAAAAAATGAAATCAAACGATTCCGCCAAAAAATAAAAGGTACTGTTCTTTTCTAAATGCCTTTCTGAATACTTTGCAACAAGAATGAAGTCAATTGACCCTATCCCTTCTTTTTTTAGAGGTTTTAAAATTTTCCATGCTAAAATGACCCGACTATCATCTTTTCTACGTTTATTAAAATTTTGCCTTCATGTTAAAACACTTTGTTAACAGACATGTAGTACTGATACACGAGAAAAACTTAGACCAATTTATTGTTCCATTTTTGAGTTAAGAACAGAATAAACTAAACATTAATTATTATTTTCTTTTATTTTTAATCAAGTATCCAATAGACGCCTAGAACGAGAGAAACTATCAGCAGAAACCAGTGGATGGTGTTGAATACCTGTTGGAAATAACACAGTATGATATATTTTCACCTAATCCACCTCCAAATTAAGATTTTCACTGATTTTTAGCTATATGTTGAGAATAGGGAAAAACTGACGGCGGCATAGGTTTCAACGGCTCAAAATACAAGATGAGGGCATCGTGCTCTGCTCAAAAGTGGATGACGTTTCTTGAGTGCCTGTGTAATTAGACCACTCTACGGATGGCTATAGTTAAAATTAATTCTTTACAGAATTAACCAATTAAAATGATTTTATCAGTGAAAATGAGTATTGGTGCGCTGAAGGGAAGCTCAAACCCAGCGAGGTGTGAAATTTTCATCTAGAGTCAGTTTGAAAATCATCAAAAAGATCGACAAAGGAATAGTTGATAATAAGAGCGGTGTTATGAACGTCCACCGACAATTTTTAGAATCACGTTTTAATTATTGTAAATATTGTTTTACTACTTTATATTAATTGATAGGCATGATGTAAATGATTTATTTATAATACATTATTTATTTAATAAATCATGTTTGTTTAATGAACAACTCTATAAATGATA